>JAVQIZ010025940.1:0-18505 GCA_036023535.2 Galaxias brevipinnis | reverse complement strand
GTGTGTGTGTGTGTGTGTGTGTGTGTGTGTGTGTGTGTGTGTGTGTGCGTGTGTGTGTGTGTCATTCATACAACAAGTGCTTGGTATATTGCCAAAACATGTTTTTCTTCTTCTTCTCCTTTCAGAGCCTCTCTTGGGTTAACTTCTGTGTGCGTTGAGAAGATTGAGATAGGCACATATTTGAACCATTACTGTGATTGGCGATGTAAAAACAAAACTGTCCTTTTTAATCGTATAACCCAGAACAGAACAATAACATAACTACACAACATTCACCAAGTGGCTCTCTCTTTGGAACGGCCACATCGGGCCATCTGTTTCCGGCCTTAATGAGATGGTTGGACAGAAAGGTGACGGATGCAGGCCACGGAGACATATGGGCATTTTCTAGTCTTTCCGCTTCTATGTTCAGCATCCATGTATCTCTCTGACATCACTCCGAGGACAAGAAATGGAGCAACGGAACGAAACGGTAGAGAAGATGGAGGATTATTATCCGTAGACTATCAAATGGAGACCGGAGATTTCAGGGGTGTGGGTGTGTGTGGGAGGATGGGGTGGGGAGCAGAAGAGCAGCAGGTAAACACTGGCTCCCATTGGGTAGTAGGCTCTAACAGGTGACCTCATTTCTATACACATTATAAATTATGCTGCTGGCACTAGTTATTTACTGTATTACCACACTTTTAATGCACATTCTCGCTCATGCATCATGTAATGTGCATTTTACTTCGATGGACACTGTCCAGAAAACTTCAACACGTGTGAGGGTATTTGTTTCATAAAGGAAATGTATTGGCAAGCTTAAATATTGTGGGTGTTAAAAAGTGCATCCCTTACATAGCTCCAGTGATGTGCCTCAATCTTTATCTACGAGGTTGTGAGGAGGTTGATAAAGGGATGTGATGTTACTCCTCCCAGAGAGAAGCTGATTTGCACTATGAAGCAGCGTTTTTTTTCGTCTCGCTTTCTCTCTCGTTCTCACTCACTCTGCCTCTCTTTCGCTCTCTTTATCTTTCTGATCCGGGCCAAACTGCTGAATCATGCTTTCTCCAGGCTGAGCTGCAGCAGCACAAATCGCTTGTCATTCCACTGTTTATTTTCACTGTCGTCTCCTTACACCCTGCCGGGGCGGGCTTAACAAGCACGGCCCCGTCCTCCTGGCTTGTACAATCCGAGCCCCATGGAGCCATTTTATCAGGGTGAAAAAAAAAATGGCTTTGATCTCCCATCCTTGATTATATAGGTCACGTCTTCAGGGAGAAACAACAAACGGGCAATGAGGCGGGAAGATTCCACTCAACCCACCTCTCTTGAACACAAACGAGACGCACAGAGTCGAGTCAGACGCAAACGCTGGCAGACCTTTTTCCCAGGTTTTGATCTTTGACACTTCTAACAATAACAGCCTCACCACCGAGTCTCATTGAAAAGGGAGAAAAGGGTTGTTGTTGGTTTTTTTTGTCTTCCAAATTTTGACATATTGAACCTGTCATTGCCTATTCTGTTGCCTGTATGTGCGTAGTCTTGTTCTGTCAGCGTAGCCATGGCAACCGTTTCATAATGCATGGCAAAACACCTTAGAAGAGGCTTCTTTTTATCTGTGCTGGATGCGAGGGAGGAAGCAGAGGACCCAAATGAGAGGGCTGAAGCGCTGGTTGGAGAGGTGGCACTTAGAATATATTACACCTGACATCTTTGTCCTCGCCACTCTGACTGTGATGTGCCAGCTTGTTGAAAGGTTACCGAGAGCGGGAAATGATAAAACGACTCAGCCCCTCATAATGACTTCAGAGACTCGGGTGACATCATACCTCGGCCAGTGAGCTTGTCACAGGCTGGCCCCATGGCTAGGTAGAGCTGCAAAGACAACCGAAAGGACAACCAGGCAGAGTCCACCCAGAAAGTCGAGCGCATTTGAATTAAAAGACTTTTGTCATTCTCATTAGCGTTTCATAACAAAAAACCGGAGTGAAGGCCGAAGACATGATGAGACGTAATCTGAAAAAGGAGAACGCCACACAGCAGCGATGACATTCACTGTGCAGGAGCCTGGACCCTGGGCTCCTGGAGGACAAAACCTAGCGATGTGGAATGCAGCGGGAGCCAGCCTGATAGGGAGAGAGAGGGAGGGAGGGAGGTACGAGGGGGAGGAGGGCATGGCGCCAGCTGGGTCTTCTGCAGGGGCGAGCTAGCACCCCTCGCCAGGAGCTGACAGCACCAATCAGTGATGAACGCAGGCTCCCATCCATGCATGCTAATCAGCCAGCCCAAATAGCCGGCGCCCAGGGCACCTGCAGGGGGCCATCGCCACGGCTACAGCAGCAGTCACACGGCATTACCTGTGCAGGTAAGCCGTGCGGAAGAAAACACGGGCGGTGGACGCCGTAGCGTGCCGGACTACCTTGAGCTCCGCCGTGGCTGTGGAGGATGTTTGACAACGAGGTCCCGTTGCATTTCCTGAAAAGAAGCCATGTTGAGTCAGTCTTGGTCGAAGAATAATCTCAAACAATAACTGATGATTGAATACATTTCCAGAGAAAATACAGTTTGTTTACAAATACTAAGGTTCACAGCGGCCCAGAAACAAAAGCAGCAGTTTATCATCTTGTAGATATTGGGATTCTATAATTGGGATTCTATAAATCCAGAATTTTTTTTTCACATATCTAAACTTTTTATTTTTCTTGCCAGCATGGCTGCTGAGGTGTTGTCTAGGCTTTGTAGGAGCCCACAGGTGTGGGCACCAGGAGGTGAGAGACAAACAGTTAACTCCCCTAAGTGTTCTCTCTCACAGAGCTCTTTAATCACATTAAAATAGGCTGATTCTCCAAAGGGAACACAAAGAAAGTAGCTCAATAACTGGAAAGAGGCCATGCGTTCACGATGCTCACACACGTATAGACTCAGGTACAATGCAATACACAATCGAAAGATGCAATGCACATATCAATACAATAGAGGAGCCAAACCTAACACATTGAGAAGTTGATACAACACAGTTGGTTATAAAAATATGATCACTGTAATGAATAATATCTGTCATAATCCTCTCTTCAACATAACTCCATCAAAAGTGTTTGATTTTGTACGGTCAACCCCAGATTTTGATCTCTTTCATCTCAAACGCCTTTGAGGTCATTCTGCTTTTCGTATGCTAATGTATTAATCAACATTTTCCAATGAATTAAGCCTCAGAGCAGCTCAGTCATATTTGTTTTTTCTGGCAAATCGACCTTTGGTATTGGAAGGACAGCTATGAATCATGATTGTGTGGCTTTTCTTCATTCAACAGTATATTCCTGTCTGCAGCTCAATGAGCTGTCATCTATTCATGCTTGACAGCACAGTGCTGACAGAACCTTCTCTCTCTACCTTCACTCCATGGTAAAGATCATACTCTCTGATATTACACAGCTAATCTCCCGCCGCAGTCCTTTGCGCAGTAGATAAGGATTAAGTTCACTAATTGACAAATTCACTCTGCCCCAGGAATTTAATAAGTATTGATTATTTGTTTACGATATTCTATGAGGTCAGACAAGGGTCACACTTGCCCTTGATAGATAGCAGGCCAACGAAGGGGTTGATCGTTATTCTTCCCCATTGATTTCCTGGTTTAAGCAGAGAGGATTGATTCGGGGGAAAAAAACCAAAAGGGCATGGAAGTGTCCAGTCACCCTAACTCTCCAGTAGCTAACCTCACACAGCCATAGAAAGAAAGGGAGGAAGGTGTACAGTACACGTCTGATGATAAACAAGTCCCCTCCCCCATGTCCCCCCCCATTTTTTTTCAGAAGACAGTATAACTTTACATATAAAGAAACTGGAGGAACTAGCTGTGTCCCCCCCACCTTTAAAATCACAATTTTGTCCATGAGTGGTACACAGCGCGCTGCCAATCAGCTATCTCACGTTATATGAGCGCGTTTATTGGCCTTCAGCCGAACGTATTGTGGCACACTTGCTACCATTATCACCTTGTGCTGTTCGAAAGAGAGAAAGGAAATGTATTGGCCGCGGTCCAGGGTGGCCATAAAAAAGGCTTACGCGGATGTTTTTCGCTCGGTTGGAACACACTTACGGAGCAGCAAGGTGAAGCGGAACAATGACTGATCTACTCCTTTGTTTTAACTACATTATCGACTAAGCCAGCAAAGCGAGCCCTGCTGTTTATGCAGCCCGGGGGAATATTCATAATTGTAAATCCCACATTGTCCTCGTGAATTTTCTTGCTAGGTAATCTGCTGACGGTGCATTCAGTGTCACCTATAATTTTTCTTTACCACGTGGCCTTTAATCCTCTCCTGTCTGATGAAATAAATCCCTTAAGATACCCATTGACTGGACAATGACTAATAAAAATGGTTTCAGCACTGGGGACAAATGCCTGGCAGTCTGTTTCATATGCCATTTCATTTCTTTTCTTGGAGTTCATCTCTGCTGGGCTTTGATTTATGGCATTGCAGCTTACATCAGTGCAAACGTTTAAGAGCCCAACCGTACCTCGTTTAGAGGTCATGGATGAAATGTCTCGCTCTTTTAACAAAAAAATCTACTTGATCCAAAACAAAGCTTCTTCCAGTTTAATTATAACCCTATAAACACACAGGCACTTCCAATAATATAATAATCTTTATTGACGCACATTTTGAAACAATGTTAGAGAAATAGCTGATCTTGTACTATCAGTGTCCCTTTTTAATAGGCCCTGGTGGCCCCCACGCCGTACACACATGCTAGCACAGCTCAATTCAGCATGTCGTCGAGGAGATAAAGGAACTGACTCCCCGCCACTCCAGATCTATCCACAACGCTATTAGGACGCCATGGCAACAGATGAAGACGTGCAGCCCTCGCTGGAAAAGGGGGCACCGCTGGTTCGCTCGGCTTCTCGGCTGACTGGCAGTAAAGCTCCACGGGGCTGCTATGGCAACAGACTGATCGTATGCAGAGAGGGGCTGTTGGCTGCCACGGCAACGTGAGGCCAAGCCGTCAGTCCCAGAGACCTGGAGGGAGGAAATTAGATTGACTTTGATGAGTGGTTGACCTCGGGCTTTTCCCCTGAGACAGTTTTTAGTCTCTAGGAGTAGGCCTATCTTCACTTGTCAGGGGATTCATGCTCAGTGGGCAGGATTGTTCAGATTTGGAGGAAGGGGTGATGGAAATGTTTGCCTTGGATTTAACGTGACTTTATTCAGCTACAAACTTTAATAAAATATGTTGTTTTTTTTACTATTTCAAATATTTATAAGGCTATGCCATGGCATATGCCCGTATAATTGGTTATTGATTAGAAATTAATATTTATTGTACAGTATGCATCAGCTCACCTTGACAGCCATATCCCTGTATACATCTCTCCCGAATAATTCAATCACACCAAACCAGCTGGGGTCCTAACCACTGATCTGGATGCAAACATCGCTCTCTTTTTTTCTCTTTCTTTCTCTCTCTCTCTGCCACTCACTGTCTTGCCTTCATGCCAGCCCCGTCTCCCTCTCTCTCTCACTCAGGTCTCCTTCATATGCATGAAGATGCAAGAAAGATGAGATATGGATTTGCCGCGGAGGTGAGAGCTCGACAGGGGCGTTTGTATGTGTGGAGCTGGTTCATCGATTGATCTCCTGCTCCCTGGACAAACGCTCGATTGTGGGCCCAAAGCCAAAGGCAAACACAAATGCTGCTGCTGAATAATTTTTAGACCACCCGCATTGTCCAACCTTTTAAAAAAAAATATATATATATATACCAATGATGTCCTTATAGAATACAAATTACAAGGTCGTAGCCTAATGGCAAGGCCCACTGTCAAACAAGGACAGAAACGATATGGCTATAATGCACTCAAAAATGTGTCAAGGGTGATTTAACGGCGAAAGACTGATCGCGGCACAACAAATAAATCCCTCATCCAGACAGCCTACGGCACGGTTTATGTGGACCATATAAGCAGAATGCCAATGTGGGAAAAAACGAGATAAGAAGGACAGGAGAGACGTAATGCTATCGAGGCATGTGAGACAATTTCCTCCCTCACTCCGGTGGGTTTATGGTTTGAGCAATTGTTTGCGGAGAGAGAGACAGGAAGAGGAGGAGGAAGGGGCGCAAATAGACGAGAGGTTGAACAAGTCAACGAGGAATAATCCTCTCCCTAGAGGAAAAAAAAAAGAGAGGACTGCTTGTGCCGTGGCTGCTTTAACGAACCTTTGACCCGAGTGGAGTGGATCTGCAGCCGGATGCTGCAGTGTCTGTGTGGTTGTGTGTGTGGATGTGTCTTGTTCTTGGTTGCCTGGGAGGCAGTTAGTGTATAGTGACAAATAGAATAAAAAAAACTTAAAGGTTTGCCAAAATAAATTGTTTCATTAATGTTTAAGTCAGATCTACAGTCGGCCAAATGACAAGCCTGTCATATAATTTATATTTGACTTTTTTTTTTAAGTTTCATATTGATTACAGTGGTCTACATTACTGTATATTCAATAAATGCTTAAATCAATTTAAAAAAGACAAACAAGAAACATTTGGGAAATGTGCATTCTCTAGGGCAGCACCCAAGCTATGGAACTCTGTCCCTCCTCTATATGTTGACTCTAGCCTAATAATCAACTCTGTTTAAAAACCTGTTCTATTATTTTGGTTATACTATTTTAATTCTTCCTGAACTCAGTTTGAACAGTGTATTACACTGTCTGTTGTCATGCTTATTGTGTATCTTGTGAAGCATTTTTGGGTTTCTGAAAAGCGCTACACAAATACAATGAATAATTACCATAAAATATCAATTTAGCAATATATTATATTAGCCAGAGCCCTTGTGTAAACTGAAAGCCCTGCACAGGTATCCATAGGGAAGAATGGCTCACTCTGCATTGCCATCTAATGGGCATTCAGAGAAGTCTTACTTTGAAAACTGTGACTGCTGACCGCTGTTTGACCATGGAAATCAATACCAAACTATCATGTATTAATATTATCTACATATAGTGTACATCAATCAAAATGTGAAATAATTGTATATACCATGATGATACTAGCATATTTAAAGACTGCTAAACAGCTGGGGATATGAATCACTAATTTTCCCACACAAACTTCCCGTGATAATCAAACCTTTTTCATAATTATACATAAGTGCTATGTTTGATTGTGCTCTATAGACTGATGCTGATGCCTGAGTGGATGCGTGTGTGTATGTCCGTGCGTATAGTGTTTGTGTGTGTGTGTGTGTGTGTGTGTGAGTGAGTGAGTGTGTCTGTCTAGAGCTTGGTCCAAGCAACATCTGGTGTGTTGACACCCCCAGCAGTTCCAACCATACTCAGACATCCAGCCTCAATGACGCCCCCCAACCCCCAAGAGCCCTGCACTGCCAAGCGTGAAGAGAGGAAAGGTCTGATAGCAATAATGGATTAAAAATGTCCCAGCATCCCGATGCCTGTGGTCAAGACCAGCTGGAGACATCATTACAAGAACAAGACGGGCCCAGCAGGTTCCCTAAGGTGACACATTGTTCAGCCTAAAAACCTCGTCCAAATCACTGCAGGGAATGACAGTAGCAAGCTCATATATTAAAAGGCAAGAAGATAGTTTTGTGATGCTTTAAGAATGACTTTACTGATAGCTACAGGTTTTGGTCTCTAGTGGTCAATAGTGATTAAAGCTCTGTTGTAGTGCATTCGTTGTTGTCCGGTCCAATTACTTGTCAATACTGGAATAAAGTCTCTATTGATAAACCAAGAAAATATAAAATATATGCTATTGATTCATTAATTATCTATTGGTTTATCGAAAATACATGCATATCCAAAGCATCATTCTACTATTACACGCCTACTTCCTAGTAGGAATCTCAGGACTGGTGTGTTTGACATTGCCCATTTCATTTTATAGCAATATATATATATATATATATATATATATATATATATATATATATATTATATTATATAATTATTTCAGCCAATATTTCACTTTTCATTCATTTAATTGGAGCCAACTCATTCTGAGTAACAGGCCTCCAGTGTGTTGGCATACTGCTGCCATCTAGTGGTTTGAAAAATGGTCTAACAGACATGGCATTCACTATATACTATTTGAATGTGTTTTTATGAAACGTTATATTTGATGTCTGATTTAATTAAAATAAATATTTGCATGAATAATTTATGCTATTAAGTGCAATAATTTATCGTCTTAGGCCGCTTCCCCCCCCAGTTGATAGTTGACATGCTCAGTTTGCTATGGTTTATGCCGTAGGCCTAACTATTTCAAACCAGTTAGCCTATAGCTAAATGTCTGATTTCAGATTCAGACTGCTGCACTGTTTTTAATTTAATATACTGTTTTCTAACTGTAAATAAATTTAAAATGTATTACGTTTTCGTGCTGTAGCCCACACTTTGCAATAAACATAACAAAATGCATCAAGGTTCTGTTCATCTATTGCTCCACTGTATGTAACCAACAATACCATTAAGCAAGAAAACTAAACAAACGTGATTATATTGTAGATACATTTATATATCTTTTTACAATGGAACTAATTTGTCATTCATGATGACCAAAAATTCACATGATACAATCAATAAAATCAACAAACCCATACAACATGATTGTCACTTACTGCGAGTCACAAAACGTACATACCATGAATAAATAATCTACAGAATTATGTACAATATGCACAACAATAACAAAATGTAAGTGCAAATCAAGCTTTGGATCCCTGTACAGGAAAAAAGGTAAGCAAATGTAGACTGTGTCAGCTCTTTCTCCCCATTTGATGCAGTAATAATAAGTCAAGAAGTCATAATTTACAGGACATTTAGTAACATTTAGGCATTGAATTCCTGTATAATGATCTTAAAAATGAAGTTATTCGATGCAGAGCGAAAAACATGATTTTAGAGAGAAAATTAACACATTACATTACGTACAGTGTATCGCATTCCACAGAAAACCAGAAAGTATTTATGCTTCGTCCTTCGATGAGCATCAAGGCAACAACAACGGAACCACAGGCGAGAGGGCGAGAGAGATAGAGAGAGAGAGAGAGATATAGAGAGAGAGAGAGAGAGAGAGAGAGAGAGAGAGAGAGATAGAGAGAGAGCGAGAGAGAGAGAGAGAGAGCACGGGATCCAGAGAAAGGAGACAACTCACTGCAGTGAAAAGTCATTTTTGCTCCTGCTTGGTTCCTTAGCTGGTACTGACAGACACTGGCTGCAATATTTATACTGTACAACACTGACACCATCTCCATCTGGTGGGTCCAACAAACAAAGGCGGTTGGTCAGGTGTGTGTGTGTGTGTGTGTGTGTGTGTGTGTGTGTGTGTGTGCTCCTATGGGCGGGTCCTGTTCTCCGGTTGGTTGGACCACAACTAAGAGAAGAAAACCTTTTGAATGTCCCAAGCCTTCAGTCTCTGGTATACTTGGTCTCCTATTACCCCGAGTTCAAGTACTCCAAAGCCACTTCATAGCAGAACTTGTACTGGTCCTAGAGAACACAACAGAAGACACCGTTAATCCTTACTCTTCTCTGTCAGCGTTCTCTAAAACGACCTACCTCAAACATTACGCTGTTAATAATATTAGGGATGATTTCAAACGTTTTTCCCTTTGATGTCCCCACAAGGGCAGCGAAACGTCGTCGTGATTCTGTGGCGGGTCAACCAGCACCGTCGGAGCTCCTTACCAGAAGGTCCACCATGTTGGGCTTGTTATTCCTCAGGGTCTTGACAGCGTGGAACACGTCCACGGCCCGCTGGTGCTGGAGCATCTCACACACGATGCTGATGGCACAGAAAGTGCCGCTGCGGCCCCCTCCGTTCCTGCAGGGCCAAAGGACACACAGAGACAGACGCCAAGCACGGAATCAGTGGGAGGAAGCCCGACGGCCAATAGTAAAGCGACTTGTCTTAAGCCCCTTTTGGATTGGTACGGGCTCTGTAAATCTGTAATTGTCTTTGTATTGGTGTCGTTGAATAAATCAGAAGCTGCATATCTGGATGTGGCTGTCTTTAACCCATGTTAAGCCATGCGACTACTACGCAACACTTCCGACTAATGTAGTAAGCAAACTTCACCAGTAGGTGGGGATGTTTCCCCTCTAAATAGTGAAAAAGCCTGCTCCCAGCTGCTGAGGGGGCCCATGTGAACTCACAGACAGTGGACCACGGTGCGACCCTCTCCGCCGTCATACTCCTCCTGCCACTTGTCCACCTGTCGGATGAGCTTGAGGAAGGAGCGCTTGGACATGGGCGTGTCCCGGTACATGGGCCAGCCCAGGAACTGGAACTGCTGGACCATCCGGTAGCCGTCCTGAGGCTGAGAGAGGTGTGTGTGTGTGTGGGGGGGGGGGTCAAAGGATGAACGCGGGTTCACAGGAAAAAGAAGTCTGTCACCACGTTTGCAAGATACACCATAAAAAACGTCAAACCAATGAGCTATTTAAAACCTTAATCGAAAAAAAAAAAGAAAGTTTAACTGCAAGCTTGCAAAGCCAGCAGGGTAGTATGTCAACCATGACAACTGGGTTAAAAGCTAGATAAGCACAAAAAAAAAGGGACTGATCAAGGCAAACATCTACATAGATGGAGAGATAACCGGGCAGGCTGACAGATAGACGCTGTGACCGATGAGGACAGGCAGACAGGTCATCAGAGAAGAGGACATTGGCCATCTATCTCCCATGCACACAGGATCAATAAAACCTATTAATGACCACACATGCTGGGATCCGGTCTCGCTAAACAGAAAACGGTATGTGTGCTCGTCTACCTGCGTTCAGGGATGCCGCCCTGATTCTCCGGAATTCCCTTCCCCCCACCTGCGATTCGGAACGCTGACTCCATTAACATTTTGAAATCCCGTCTCGGAACTCACTTGATTTCCTTACACCTGGTTTGTTCCCTTTGACCTTTTTTATATTTCTGATGTTTCCCTGCCTCAATACCCTTGTGTCTGTCCTATGTTTATTGCATTTCAAGTTGCATAATGTAAAATGTTAACTGTATATTCTACGCCATGTACGGTGACCTTGGGTGTCTAAAAAGGCGCCTGTAAATGCAACGTATTCTCGTTATTATTTATTTTACCAGCAGAGCTCTTCCTGACTAGGCGGTGTGAGCTGAGTCTGTTAGAGTAAGGAGCTTAGGAAGACCTCAGGAGACGAGGTGAGCCCGAGGCCACAGCGCGTGACCATGGCCTCCTCTACTGCCCACACACACCCACACCCACCCACACCCACACACGTACCCGTGCGGCATTGTAGATCCGGAATATTCTACTGATGATATCCTCCTCCAGGTCAGCCGACACAAACTCCACCTGAAGGGGCCCGTGGCGGTGAACTCCGTTCTCTGGCCAGTACTGAGGGCACAACTAAGACAAATGTGCAAGGACACACGGACACACACACACACACAGGTGTACAGCGTGCGGAGGGACACGGACACAAGCATACACACACACACACACAACAAAGAGACAAAGGACAGGAATGGAGTTTTGTTAGTTAGCGATCCTTTTGAATGGTGAACACGTCTTCAATGGCTGGGTGAGTCACTCGCACATTGCGAAAATGAATAGGGAAGTCGCTTGGGGTCGTCGAAAAACGTTACTCGGACGCGCGAATCAGGCAGTTGGCGACGCAATTAATAATAACGAAAACATGTTCCCAACGTTGAGAAATGCAGTTTCAAAAGTATGAATAGCGTCCTCACGTCGATACATTTCTGCTGAAAGCCGTGCCATAAACAAAGGGACACCGTAACTGGAGCACGCTGAATAGAACAGAAACGAACGTGTGCACGGAGCAGACAAACACAGAAGATTTCAACTGAGGCATTTGTTGATCGAAGCTTTGTTCCCTGTCAAAACAGAGACCTTGCTCGGGTGAGTTTTATTTACCGTCCCAAAAAAAAAAAAATATATATAAATAAAAAATCTTGTCAATTTCATTTCGGGAAAATCGCCGTAGCCAATTCAGTTAGCGGAAAATGCATCCTTTTCTGGCAAAACAATTCATCATCGAAAGTTTTATTCACATTCATGGTGGTTTATCGATTGTTGACTTGGCAATAGTTTTCATAAGACGGACGTACCGAGCCCCCAGAACAAACAAACCTCATAAGAGCGGGCCGACCTCCCCGTTCCACCACCGCCAGAGAAACAGCCGCACCACATACATGACGAGCCCTCCGTGTCGGGCCAGTCAATCACTCAAACACACGCATGCACACAAACAAGTCTCCACACAAACAGACACAAGCACACGTGACTACAGCGAGTATTTCAATACAGGGCACACACGCTCTTGTGTACACAGAGAGGAAGAGGAGGAAATACCTGTGGCGCACGCAAACAGATCAACACTCACACACCAGCTCACATGTCTTGACTACAACAGGATGGAAACAAATCCTTTGAACTTCCTTTGGGGCCCATCAAAAAAACCTGACAAATCCAGCGGAAGCAAAAACAAAGATGCTGATGGTGAGCAACCGGTTAAAGCCTTCCTCAATCCCCCCTCTCCTCCTCCTCCTCCTCCTCTCTCTCTCTCTCCCCGAACGGTGCTGCTGCCTTGACTGCCTAGCTGCTCGGCTACAGTGAGAATATCGAATGAAAAGCCCATAGAACCAGTCAGCCAGTCAGCCACCTTAGGGAGGGGGATTGGAGGAGCAGGCAGCCCAGCTCCAGGCTTTGATCCCCGGGTGTTATGACAGGGCCTGGGGCTGGAGCACCTGGAGAGCAGCATCCACAGGCCCCTCTCCCTCCCTCCCTCCATCTCACTCCATCTCGTTCATCCCGCTTTCATACCGTGTCCTCTCTCATTCCCAATCCATATCTGAGGATGGATATCTCTCTCTCTCTCTCTGCCGGCCACCGCCGGTCCCTCAGTGCTCCTCCTCGCCGCATGGAGGCGGGGGTGGGGGGGGTGGGAGAGGGGGGCTTATCCAGGAGCTGCCGCGGTAACCCCACACGGCTTTCCTCCTGGAATCCAATTCGCACGCCGTCCCCTTTGTGTGAGCTCGTTACAACAGAGACTCCTTTTGAAGGGGACGCGCTTCATCTGTTGTGCATTTCTCAGGATATCCGGCCTTAGATTAGTTTTGAGACTACGTTTGTGTGTGTGTGTGTGTGTGAGTGTGTGTGTGTGTGTGTGTGTGTGTGTGTGTGTGTGTCTGTATGTGTTTGTGTGAAAGAGAAACGGTGACAGAGAGAGAGGTGACAGAGCGGGACAGCAGCTTGTGGATCCGTGTAAATTCTGGACGGTCTTAGCCAGTAAATTAGTAATGCAATAACGGTGCGCTTCGTTCGTGCGTCCATATCAGGTGGGGTTTACCTGGGCCGGGTCCACGTCGTTGAGCATGACTATGGAGGTGCAGTGGTAGTCCAGCACCAGCCTCCAGAAGTCCTTCACTGTGTTTGGCAACGGATGCTGGGTCACTATGAATGCCGAAGGCTGCTTGTAGCTCTGCATGAGGGAGAAGAGAGAGAGACAGAGAGAGAGAGAGAGCGAGACAGAGAGAGACAGAGAGAGAGAGACAGAGAGACAAAGAGAGCGAGAGTGAGAGACAGAGAGAACACACACAAGTCAGGGGAAAAACCCCACAGACAGAAAGGGAATGGAGAATGCCATGGAGACGTTGACATTGACTGCATAAATGCATGGGAATCCTGTATGCTCTCTGCTGTGAGCCCGGGCGGCACCCAACCCAGAATACATCAGCAGGATAGGATAAGATATGTGTGTGTGCTTTCATGCCTCTGGTTTTTCTAATGGAGATTCCGTGTCGGGGGAAGAGTTTCCGGGCCGAGGCCGGCCGGGAGTCTAGTCCGGCCCGGGTTCCGGGAGGTGGGGGTAGGTACTCACGTCCATGAGGGCGGCGTTGATGTAGTTGGAGCTCTCGCCGTCGATGGTGATGAGGAAGGGCAGGCAGCGGTCGGGAGGAAGGACGTCCATACAGCGGTTCTTCTCGTGGTTACGGGGCAACAGGGCGATGCTGCAGTCCTCCACCCGCAGCGTGGGGGTCACCATGTTGAGAGTCTGGGGGGGGGTACAGCGCACATAGGCAGACGGTTAGCCAGTGGGGACGGCCCAACAGCTTCAGTCAATCACAATGGGGGCTCTTTCTAGCTTACACAGTACAGAAGAGTGTGAGAGTCACTAGGGGTATGCTGAATAATGATGCTGCCGTTCCCATAGGGGTGATTGAATGAGGACTGGTGTGTGCAGTGTTGTGCGCCTCACCCTGAACTCCTCTTTGATCTGGCTGGAGTTGGTCTGGGGGTCCAGGCGGTTCATGTCGTAGTAGACGGAGCGCAGCTGATTGGCCGGGATGGTGGTGTCCCCGCAGAGACACGCCTCCAAGATGGCGTCGTGGATGAAGACATATTGCTCCTGAGCACATTAGACATAAAAACAGACACGATGTGTCTATGCCAAAAATAAAATATGACTCTACAAAGTTTTGCATCGTGTCAACACAAAGAATATTGTTCCGACGCTGTGGAAGATTAATGGGGACGGAGCAGACCTTGACTGTGTCGACTCTATAGCGGACTTTGTAATTAACACCACCATGCCTATGGCAGCACGCTAGACAGAGCGTCGTTCTCTTCATTATCAATAGGGGGAGCCGGACAGAACTCAGCGTGACACAATGGTCTCCATAACCCCCCCCAGCCCCCCACCCCCCATCTCCTCCCCGCTCTCCTTAATGAGAACCAGCAAGGGGCAGGGAGCCAGCACATGTCTTCCGACCGCTCCGAGATGGCTGCGGGCTTGACGGAAATCATTCTGAAGTGACATTTGGAGGCTGACATTTCTCCTGTCACTTTGGGCCAGAACCCTGTGATGCACAGGGGTCACTGATTTGCACAGGGAGAAGCTGAGGATGACATCCAACGAGCGTGCCCGCGAAGGTCCGGGCCCTCACAGGTAGACCACGCTCCGAACGGACCGGCCGCTCAGCGGTACCGCCGCGCCGCGCCGCGGCTTCCAGAACGCTGCCGTCGCTGGAGTCTTAAGAGGTGAATTCACGAGGAAAACAAAAAACACGGAGGTTTTAAACTCCGAGACACGCAAAGACGTGTGGGTGAGGTGGCGCGTGTCCGCGGGGCGATGAGTCGCACCAAAGACCCTCCACAGCTTTTGAGGGGGCGGGGGTAAAAAACAGTCTGAAGGTCACTGAACTCGAGGAGAATGAGTCAGGGAGCGGAGCTTTTCCGCTCTCCCCCCGTTCCCTCAGAATCCCAATCCGCACGTCTACGATGAAACATTTGCCCATCAAGCCCAATGACGCTTGTGATTTAAAAAGGAATTACGGGGAAACGATGCGTCCAGTGGGACGACGGGACGCTTCCAGATGGTCCGCGTTGACGGGAACGCGTCGGAAAGACCTTCGGTTTGGCGCGCTGGCGCGGCGCCGGGTGGACGGGCCCTGGACGCTCCCCACCATGACCGCGCGCTAAACGCGCTCATTACAAGCCCCTAAAACCTTTTTTATGATGAGCCCGTATTGTCAAACTTCTGCCAAGCATGCAGTGGAGTAGCGGCGGTGATAGCCGGGGTGTGCTCACTGGTTAAGGGCCTTTTGTGTGAAATGACGACCGTAAAGGCTGGCATGAATGAGCACCTCGGCACACAGCACAATGGAGCTCTCCACTGAAACCAGCCGCCGCATACTGTAGTGGGCTAACTGCCCTCGCGTTAGTCCCTCACTGTATTAACCATGTTTGACACACACACGCACGCACGCACGCACTTACGCACACACACAGTCCAACAGGAGCCTTGTTGTCTCCACGAGTAATTGGGTTCACATGGAGGTAGCTCCTGTCTTAAAATCCAAGGAACAGCTCACTATGTATCCGGGGGAAACATGTGACGCAGGTCAAACCACAACAACAACAACAAAAAGAGGGAACTATTCCTTTAAGCCCCCCTCCCCCTGTCGTACCTCGGTCTGCACCATGTTGACCCTCCGCGAGCGCAGCTCCCTCACACAGTTGTAGATGTCCACCACGCCCTCCCGCTCCGCCATGTCCAGCATGATGTCAATCACTATGAAGCAGCCCGTTCGGCCCGCCCCGGCACTGCAATCGACCAATGGGAGAGCGGTCAGACTAAGGATGACCAGACACCACAGGCAAAGAGGGAACGTTGGTCGCATCGAGAGAAGTGACAGACGGACATTTAAAGTGTGTTCACGCATAAAGGATGTTATTAACATGCCAGTAACCACCAGCCTTGTATGAAAAAAAAAAAAAAAAATAATTATTATATATTTATATATATATATATATATATATATGTATATATATATATATATATGTGTATATATATATATATATATATATACTGTATATATAAATACATAAATAAATAAAAATATATATAAACATGCACATACATACAGATGATGTAACTACAGTATATATGTATATTTAAAGGTGTGAAGAGGCTAAATTGTTGTACTCGGTGTTAGCATTGCCAGCCACGGCCCACCTGCAGTGCACCACCATGGGCCCAGCGTTGGCCAGGGTCTTGGCCTTGACCCGCCGGATGAAGCCCAGCAGCCCCGTGGCGTGGTACGGCACGCCGTGGTCCGGCCAGCCCGTGAAGTGGAACTGCCGGATCTCCCGGATCTCGTGGGCCCCTCTCTGTTGACACGGGGCGGACACACACACACACACACACACACACACGGGTCAGTCGTCGAGTGGAAGTACGCGCGGCACAGCGGGAGAACGAGGGAGGAGGGGGAGGCGCAGGGCAAACAGACGGGAGGTACAGTGTATAGACAGGGGAGAGAGGTGCCGTTAAATAAACAACGCCCTGTGAGATGGAGCACACAGAAGCCTATTACACAGGGGAGGGGCAGTGTGTGTGTGTGTTTTGGGGGTGGGGGCTCGTCCCGGCGCTGGCCCACCTTCTCCACGGCGAAGGTCCTGATGACGTACTCGGACAGCAGCTGGGTCTCTATCAGCGTCACTTTGATGTCTCTGTAGATGTCCGTGTCGTCTGGCCAGTACTTACAGCACTTCACCTGGTGGAGGGGACGGGGGACAGACAGCACACTGGTCAGTGCTACAGACACACACACCAAACACACACATACAGTACGCGCACAGACACACATTGAAAAACGTACGCACGCGCGTGCACACGCACACGCACTAACACATTTATACTACACTCACACAAACACACACACACACACACACACACACCCACCCACCAACACACACACATACAGTACACACAAATTGAAAAATGCAGGCACACATATATATTTATATACACTACACACTACACAAACACAAACATTCACACACACACACACACACACACACAGATGCATTTAAACCCACATCTCTCTACTAATTCAAACCTGACGACTTGAACCTTCCATGCCTAGCACAAAGCTAGTGCAGTGGAGCAGGGCTCCGTTTCTCTGGGTGAAGCAAAACGGACCCACAGCCTGACCTCACACTCTCTGCCCGACACTCATTTCACATTAGCTCCCGCCGCCTTTTGGTCGAGGAGCAGCTGTAAATGGGAGCCTTACACATCAACGGGGAGAGTCATTCGCACGGTCTCGCTCCTCATTCGCACGCGGGCAAAAGTGTAAATGAGAGCACGCGCTATTAAAGGTGAAGCAGCTGGCCCGCTCGGTTTTCACACTCCCCACTCGTGGCTGAGGGCCTGAGTGGAGCGCTGATGGGGGTGGTGGGGGGGGGGGGGGGGCCCTGCTCCTGTTCCCCCTCTCCTTTCTGTCTGACAGAGGACATCAGCAACAACAACTAGGACTCGTCTAGCACGAGTAGATGATGGGGACGGGGGGGACGGGTTGGGGGTTTGGGGAGAGGGTAATGACAATCCAATAATGATATGAAACGATAAACCATCAACTGTTTGAAATAGATTTCCCAGCAGATATCCAAAATACCCCACTGGAAATATCACTCATATTAGGTATCATCAGAGTGCAAAATTACACCCCCGCTTCCCTCCCAGCCCCCCCCCCCCCCTCCTCCCCATTCAATTAAACTGTTGATACTGAGCCGGGAAGAGTAGTAACAGCAGCTGAAATCGTAGAGGTATATCGCAGAATGATAATTTCATATTTTTTTTTCTTTTTATGAAGGATAAACGTGACGCACGGCACGAACCAGATTCAATTTTGGTTCGTGGAGTCCATGCTATGATTAGAGCCCAAATGAGATTTCACCTTGGAGTGACACTCCGGGAGGGGGGGGGCTTGGGGGGGGGCAGAAAGTGGGGAACTTCAGGTCCCTCTCCCTGACACCCCTGATGGCTAATCCCCAATGACAATCACAAATCCACCGCCTCCACCACGATTGAATTAGGCAAAACCCATTACCTTATTAGATCACTCTAAATCGTCCGCCTGCGTTTTTTTGTGGGGGGGGGGGGGGGGGGAATTAGCCGTTGGGCTAAATTATTTCTGCATACACACAGATGTTCCTTCGACCGGA
>JAVQIZ010025925.1:0-11016 GCA_036023535.2 Galaxias brevipinnis | reverse complement strand
TGAAAACAAATAAGCAAATGTTGGTCACACAACTTCTTAATAATTACTGTCCCCTTCGATCACTGGGAATTAATGGAAGGAGGGAAACAGTTTGGATCATGCCCGTTATATTGCAAATTGTGCAAGCAAGGTGTCTGACCCAGAATAGGTATGAACCACTTAACACTATTAAAGGCAGCTAATTCCTCATAGCCCTCCCTCCAACTTTGCTTATGCCTTATTAGCCTTAACCCTTTTGTCAAAACCTTAAACAACTTTAGGGAGCTAGACACAATTAGCAAAACCCTTATCACTCTCTAAAACACAATTCACGCTGTGATTCACTAGTGTGGCAAAATCGTAAACACTAGCGTCAAAAGTTAAACAACTTCCACACAGTTGTCATTGTTAAAACACGACTCAAAATACTTCACACTTGTTTCAAATGATGTGATCAAGCCAATTGTATAAAACAGAATACAGTTTTTGTGTTTTGTAAAACACAAACTTCAAACCTTCACCCATTTTCGCAAAACGTACACGCAAAAAACAACTCCAAATCTTCAAAAACAGTCATTTCTGATGGAATTCAATGGTCACTTTGAGGATCTCACTCCTACTGGAAATTCGGGGCAACTGTGAAAGACGTGATGCAGAGGCAGAATTACAGTAATTGTCTTTGATTTTGCAGTTGCAAAATAGTTTGGAGTGTACTGTAGTTTTCTTTGTTCTTTGGGCTTACTGTATTTTTTTGCAAGAGCTGAATATACAGATATTCAACACTATATTACGTACTTGCAGTACTTACAGTATACAATACAATAAATTCACTGCACTAAGTTGTGATAACTATTATACGTTTGTTTTTGCAAAATGTGTTTACTATATGCAAAAAAAAAAAAAAAGAAAAACATACTAACTACAAAAAACTAACATGAGTGTTGGGGCTTTCAGCTGTTCTGCACTCTGGAACTGCTGCCTTCCCCCACTTATCCGACAGTCTGACACGTTATCATCCTTCAAGTCTCAACAAAAAAATTATTTATTCAAATTGGCTTACTCACTGTTTTTTTGCTCTCTTGAACTATGCCCGACTGTCACCCCTTGTTTATCAGTGTTTTCATTTATGTGCCATTATGGTTTCCATTGTTGCTTGTTTTTATACCCTACACCATTTTCATTCATATCACAATATCATATATGTATATTGTAATTGTAATATTTACTGCAAGGTGACCTTGAGTGTCTTGAAAGGCACCCTCAAATTAAATGTATTATTATTATTACTGTTCCAGTCAATCTTGACATAAAAGAGGGATTTCCTCCCCCCTGAAAACCAGTCAACAGCATGGCGGTGACGAGCCTCTTAAAAAAAAAATTATTTCTTGACACGACCATGCTCTGTGCATATTTTGTACTTTAAACATGCGTTCTTAACTTTATTATTGTCCGCCTGCTGAATATCATACATTTTGTATTACTTAGATTGAATGATAACTTATTTATCTCACACCATCTTCTACTAATTTCTTCCATAATTTGAGTGTTTGTTCCACACATGGATAGAACACATTGGTATCATCTCTAAATTAGAGAATAGCAATAATAAGGTACAAATTAGAGCAGGTTTAATTCTTAACAAATTTAGCCTGCCAGATTGATCAGTGACTGTTTTTTGATGGAGGTAGAGTGGAAGACTGATGAATGCCCTGCTGTAACTACCAAACCAACTCGCAAGGGAGCCTTGACAGACCACAATGAATGAATGTACTGTGGCATGTGTTAGAACGTGTTAGAAATCCGTTAGGTAGCCTTTGCATACATTTTAATACTCGGAACTTGAAGTATTTTTTGGGCATTTGAAACACAAAATGCATGTATTTGAATTAAATACAAAATACGGGTGTTCAAAAATGTATTTTTGATACATTTGGAAAGGAAGTATTTGTATTTTGGAACATAAGATTATGTAGTATGGTTGCCTATCTCTGGCTGTGAGAAGGGTGTTTATGCTGAGATATATAGGTACCAACAGGACCAAATGAGCCATAGGAAGAAGCTGAAAGGGGATGATGGCAATTGGGTTGTCTATTTTCATTTTGGGGAGTTGCCAGAACTTAGGTAGGCTTAGAGAAATTTTCTAAAACATTGTGCCTGTACAATTAGTTGTGATCCTAGGCTAACTCGGCCTTATTTGATGCTGAATAAAGCTTGTCTTCTGAACTTTTCGCTTTCGACTCCTAGTGTTTGTATTTGAAGTACATTTTTGCTATATCTTCCATCGGAAAAGACGCAACCTAAAATATAATCCAATTAAGCACTCACATAACTCACTAAATAAATGACAATGACCCAGCTTGGGTAATGACCTTTATTTCAAGACAGATGTTTTTATGTTTGTATAGAAATGTTTAAAGAACACAGAACATTAGTTACTGCTGTTTACAAAGATCCGCTTGCTTTGGAGACAGAGGCCACAAGCCCTCATACACATCAGCCCCAGCATTTGCATCTGAAAAGACAAAAGGACATTGAGAAGAAGCAATGATCAACCATCACCTTGCAAAACCATCAGACCAAATCTAAACAATCATGGTGACATGTTGCTCCATGACATATGGTGCTCACGGAAAATACATAAATATAGTCGCGCAAATCTGATAGATCACTGAGAAAAATTTGACTGTGTATATCAAAGCGAAAAAACATCTAACCTGGTGTAAAGGTGAAACAGTACATCAGGATTAAACCTTATTTTTAACAACTTTTACCAAAACCACGTGAATCAAATGTCATCACTACATGGCGAGTTTGTGCTCTAATCAGTCAAACCACCACCAACATTTGTATTCCAATCCAGTGCTGTCATAAAATGAGTTACCATCTGATTCTGAACATTTAACAGAGTCCTCCTCTGTTATGCTAGGAGTAGGAATACAAGCAACCTCTGGTAAAAGAAACAATCAGTTTCACTTAGACCCATTTGTTTTCTAATTATATTTTAAGTGGATATTATTTAAAAAAATGTGTTACCTGGAATTGTGCCAAGACTGGTGTTGTCAAAAAACTGCTTGGGGCAGTTAATTGACATGGATTCACAGCCTGAATGGATGTCAAAGAAATTGCTTTTGGGTGAGTGCAATAAAGCTGCGTTGAGGACCTCTGAATTCTCCACAGCAAACGGCATGCGTCGCCTGGTGGGAGTGCAGGGGGACAGAGGCTTCTCCACCACAGCCACACTCTTTCCTTTGGCCTTTATAGCCCTGCTCTTCCACTTTGTAATCACAGCTTGTTGACTGGACACCAAACTGTCAAGTGAAAGAGAAAGTAGTTCAGTGAATTTCTCATAAAATGTCCAAACATCAGAGCATTGTAAGTTGATATTGTACCTCTTTAACTCTGTGATATTCATTTTGAGCTTTTGGACTTCTTCTTCCATTTTTTTCTTTTCCAGAACAACACTGCTCTGAAGGGTTTGCCCCCTGGTGGCAGTCAGTCTTGCATGCAGGTCCACGCCCTGTGGGCCTGCAATGTAAACTAAAGTCACTGTTTCTGCCTAACATTTCTGTGCTCATTGTTACACCCACACACCTACAGGCCCTTGTGTGTTTTGGTCTTCCTTCCGTTTCTCCCTCTCATTCTGTCCGCCTGCAGTTTCA
Source organism: Galaxias brevipinnis (assembly GCA_036023535.2). Classification (NCBI taxonomy): domain Eukaryota; kingdom Metazoa; phylum Chordata; class Actinopteri; order Galaxiiformes; family Galaxiidae; genus Galaxias; species Galaxias brevipinnis. Next base: position 7,378 of record JAVQIZ010025925.1, on the reverse strand, counting down.
TACAAACACTGCCACCAATCAACGGTTCCCGACCAACCAGTGGGATATCCATTTAGTTAAAAGCTCTACCTGTCGCCGAATCCAGAGTCGACTCGTCTTTGTACCGTGTGTGTCCTGTCGACTCGAGTGTGTTTGATTCGCCAGGAAGTTAAGCTAACACTTCACAAATCCAACTAGTAACTACCACCACTCATACCACTGCGGTTGTGAGACTGCACTAGGATTGTTTGTTGACAGTCATTTTCACTATTATAACGCAAGTAAGCAGCCCATGGGTGTACATCAGGGATGGGCACGGTTATTCGAAAATTCGATTATTCGAAATGATGTGGGTATTCGAATATTGCTGCAGTTATTTATGTTTTTGCCTAAAGTTAATGTAAATATGATTCATTAGCGATTTTGATTACATACTGTTTATAACTTGTACACCAATGCCATTGAAATATGTAAATAGAAGAAAGAAAAAGCTCAAATTTCAGTGTATTAGATAAATTTTCCCTGCTTTCCACATCAAGTAGTTTAAACTTTACAGGCAGCGCGCCAACTGAAGGCACAAGAGCGCTCTATGCTAGTGCGCTGGATCACCGATACAAACACATGCGCTTTATAGTGCTGACTCTCTGAAACATTTGGACAGATTTTCTTTGATCTCTATGCAGAGTAAGAAAAGTTCAGAAATTGGAAAAGGAATGTTTATCTAGTGAAGGCCAGATCACGGAAGCCCTTCAGGCTACATTACTATAGCGCAATAAAAAAAAAGATAATAATTAAAAAAAAAATATATATATATATATATTTTTTTCCCTTTCTTTTCCTTCATTTAATCTTTTTATTTTGGTTAATCGATTAACCGAAATATTTTTGATAGAATATTCGAATAGTGATATGGCCTAAAATGCCCATCCCTAGTGTACATTACTATGGGGACCGTAACACTCGGCCCACTGACATATGGGCCACTAGGATAAAGTAGGCAGTATTTCCATTTCAAGTAAAAAGAAAAGAAGGAGATTGGTTGGATTCCTGCATAAGCCAACATACAAGTATCCTCTTCTCCCAGCTGGGTCCTCCTCAGGCTCTCCTTAAGCTTCCTCAGGGCGTTCTCCTTGTGGTTCAGTAAGACGGTCACCCTATCAATCCTGAAGACACAACGCATGTCACAAATGTGTTTTGAGCCACAATTCATCAATCTTGCTGAAAACACAATTTCAACCCCCCCCACCCCCACATAGGAATGACCCTAAATGAAGGGAGATCATTATTTCGTCCAAAGCACATACTCCTCCTGGTGTTTAGAGGATGCTGCTATCATCTCCACCTCCATCTTCACCAGTTTGGCCGTTAGCTTGTCCAGCTCAGCAGCACTAGGTGGCGCGTCCTTTGGCAGTCTCTATACCACATAGACAACAAATAAAACGGTAAAACAAACAGAATGTTTAAGTCAGCCAAATCAATGTCCACAATTAACTTAGAAATGGGGATGCATGAAGATAGGAGACAGGAAGCTACGCTATTTTACCTCGTAATCTCTCCGGCATTTCTCCAGTTGTAGGAGCAGCTGCTGGTTGTCCTTGAGGAGCTGGGCCTCGGTCTTGGCCGGGACACTCTCCAGCGCCTGCAGCAGAGTGGCTGTCCTGCTCCGCTCCTCCCTCAGCTGACCGTGTGCCTGCACCCGGAGCTCCTCCACCTGGCTGGCGTGGGCCCGCTTTGCTGTAATGATAGCCTGCGGAAAGATACTGCTCATTATTCAAAACAACCACCACAGGTAGGACGGTGGTTAAAAAGACACTGGAATTGTTCATATCAGTTTGCATGAACACTTTCGCAGCCAAATTATCTCAAATGAAATTATCCAAAACTAAATGTTTAGCATCACTGACTACCTACAGCCGCTTTAAAGTTGGTGATTAGCCGTAGTTTCTGGTTTTGGAAACCCCTACCGTTTGCTTACGTTTAATTATTTTTGCCTAACCGTTTCTAAGAATACATGCAGAATGCTCGTGGTCACTGGATGTTGCTAGCACGATCAACAACTATACTCCAAGTATGATATTCTCTTCCTGATTTAGCGACGCACTTCCTTGTGCCATTAAGTAATTCGTCACAGTTTCGCGGTAGATTGTAACCGGTGACAGACAAAATTTGTGTTAAATATTGAGACTTCAGGAGGGCTGATATGAACAGCGACTTTTGAATTCTCCCATAGACATCACAATGTGCAAACTGTAGAAAGGTATTGATAATACGTTAAATTAGGAAAGGAATAACAGAAAGCTAGGTGCAATAGAAATGTTATGGACATGGTTACTTCTTGATGCTTAGTTGGCCACATCAAGCCTCTTACCTCCAGGGCCATCTTCTGTCTCTCGTTCACATCAGAGCGCCGGGCAAACTCCCGCCTGTGGAGGGCGTCCAGCGCGTCCAGATCCAGGGGCTGGCTGCTACACAGGGGTCTCAGCTCCTTGTTGAACAGGTCAATCTCTTTCACCTCGCTGGAGAAGGCCGCTGACTGACAGGCCATGTTTGCTTCCATTTGCTTCAAAATGTTTTCCATTGTCTGCAATCCCAACAGTGTATAATGAGCAACTCTATTTCAAATTAACAGGTTTTTGGTCCCAACAGTGTATGATGAGAAACTATTTCAAACTAAAAGGTTTTTGGTTCCTAAGGAGGTGCCAGATTGGAGTTTGTCTAGTCTAGTGTGATCTCCTCACATTTACACTAACTAGCACCACAGAAACTTGCCTGAAGGTAGTGTGGCCTTTTGTCCAGAAGATGGACCAGGCGTTGGTCCCAGAGCTCCTTCAGGTTGTCCTGGGCCACAGAGTAGCTGGGGGCCTGGGCTCGGCACAGCAGCACGTCCTGCAGACGCCTCTCCTCAAACACTGCCAAGTCAAACTTCACTGTGTCCTCCATAAGCCCCTTACACTCGAATGCACATTCCCTTGTTGTTAACTGCAAAAGAGGTGGACTTCTGAACTCCATCTACTTCAAACTCACTGTTTTACCAGCTGTCAGGATACATTGTAAGCAAGTGGTTGGTGTGCTGGGGTTTACCTTCATGTCGCTCAGTGTGTGGAACGTTTTACTGCCGTGCCACCCAACGCTGCAGTGGCTCTTCACCAGGTGCTTAGGAAGGGAGCTCAACAATGGTTTCATCAAGGTACTCGCCATTGGTAAGACACTGTGCAAAACAGCGGACTCAACCTCAGAGCAAGTCTCCCTACAGCGCATGAATTTCTCAAGGATCTCCTGTAAACAGAGCACAGTGATATCATATTTGATATTCATTCCTTGGGAAACGATTTGTTTGAGTTCACTGGACATTTTGGGTGTGTCTTCAGGCTCTGACAAGAGACAAGTGCATTTACTCTGGTGTCATCAAATCCAGACTACCGTGAAAAATGTTCAGCTTTCAAACAATACCCTACCTGAACCTGTAGAGCGGAGTCTTGAAGTCTTAAAGCTAATCCTTCTGCAGCCATTTCGGTCCCACAGCTGGTCTGCTTCAATTTGGAAATGGTCACATTTGCGTCGCTAAGCAACTGCAGCCCACCCAAAATGTATATTAACACCCCCCCCCCAAAAAAAACATCCAGTTATAAAAAGGAAAAAAAGATCTATGAAAAGTCTTTGAAATAGTGTCTGCGAAAATAACTAAACATACCTGTTGTAAGGCTTCAACTTCTGCTTTGGCACGAAGCTGGCTCTGTTTGACATCTTGTAATTCATCCTCTAGCTGTTTCATCTATCGAAAATGGAGGACAGGGTCAATTGTTAAGCTCACTTTTTTTTCCCATACTGCCCCTAGAATGTGATTGGGTTGAATATAGAATGAAGCACCACAAACAGGAAAATAATAGTGATCAGTGAGACTAAGTAAAACTATGTCATCAATAATTGGTAATTTAGTTATATCCACTTGATAACCAAATAATAGCATTTGTTTTTACTAGTTACTTGCCAAATCAGTACACAGTACTAATGATTACTTAGTATAGTACTCTGGACAAACAGTAATATTTTGCTAGTATCTAAAACAATTCCTTCCTTGTTATTTGCATGATTGTTGAAAAATAGATTGGTCTGATTTGTGGCTGTTTCCAATCTTCTCAGAAAGGAGACTGTCTCTTTCCACTCGCACACTCTCCAGTTCCTCAGTCAGCTGGTTGATCTATACAATTAAATTCAAAATATATACATTCTCTGACCTGCAATCAAGTAGTTGGATACAACTACTTAAGGCATCAAAGACCCAGTATTGGAGCGTGCACATGAAGTAGTAAATCTTGGCAGCTCACTATAATACCAATCATAAGACCAGTCTTTGTCCCAAATTCTTACTGTACGCATCAGGTCAACAGATTTCATTCATAGATATTTGAAAATTGTCTGAAAAGTTTAAATTTGCTGACGACACTAACTTGTATTCCTCTGGGAAAAGGTTTTAACGGCTTTGGAATACTGAGGAAACGGAATTGAAAGTCATAAAAGGGTTTGATATTAACCATTATTATATTATTGAATTTAAGAATAAGTCACATAAATACTGTATTTTACTCTTATAGTTCAATATATTACCTACTGTGTGGAGGTATGGGAAACACTTCTAAAAGCAAAACTAATACATGTTCATGCTACAACAGAGAGTTATATGAATTGTTAAATTAAACGAACCAACGCACTATTTATGGCACAGATAATGTACAATGCACAAAATAATGAACTTCCAAAGTGTATACACATGTTATACACTTCAGTGTGTTGAGAGCCAGTATGAATTTAGGACAAATATAAAGAGTAGATGCATATCTGTCAAAGGGAGATAACTTGTGGAATAAACGTGGCAATGAATTAAGAATGGGTAGTGCACTTTGCAAATAAAATAAAAAATAAGAGGTAAATAAATATAAAACTGATCATTATTGTGTAGGAATTATTTTGGAACTTCTGATTTTGCTTTTATTTGTTTGGATTTTGTCCAGCCTAAATCTAGTAGTGATTGAGTGGCCTATTCAAATGATCTGATGTAAAAGGTACAATAAGCTATAGCTTCAGCCTACACCTGTTCAATCAATATGGCATGTTTTGTGGATTCCTACTTTTCCTTTCCTACTCCTCCTCCCAAACAATTAGACGAAAGGTGGACCCGATACGTATTTGGGTGCAGTACAACTTCACCCCAATGTTTGTTTGAAGGTTGGTTAGTCAAGATGATCTCCCACAATTTTTATAAAAAAGAAAATAACTTTGCTTCACTTATGTCTTTTAAATAAATTTACATAAAAAGCATGTTATTTTACCTTCAAAATATGAGTGTACACAATAAAAACTGACATGAATTTACAGGTTTAGAACTAGAAAATGAAGGAACGATATCTACCTGCTGTTTAAGACTTTCCTCCACTTCTAGATGTCTGCTCTCCAAGTTAGTGTTGAGTTGCATCTGTTGTTGCAACTCCTCCTGAATAGAATGGAGCAATCCTTGAGTTTCAGCTGCCTTTGGAGTGCAATTGGTACAGAATAAGATTAGTTCAAAAGTACAGAGTCTGACATCAAAGGAAACAGTGGTAAGATAGAAGAGGTCCAATAAGACATGATCTAACCATCTCGACATGTTTCTGGAGGTTGTCCTCCAACTGCTTGGCCTTAACTTTAAGGCTCTCCACTTGCTCTCTCATGTGCTGCATCTATAGAAATGAGAAAAAAAAAAAACACAAAAGCATATAACTCAACCTCAAGTGACAAGTACACAGACAAAAATACATTCCTTAGATACAGGTAACCATTTCACTAACGAGACTTTCACATTTGTAGCTGACCGTTTAATAGCAGCAGTAGCTAAGGTCCATCAGCCCTGTTGCTGATGGTCTGCTTGTTGTTGCACCCTATCAGACTGCACCTCAGAGAGAACATGTTGCTGCTGTTTAACTCACCTATGGCCTGCATGGCCTACGTAGGAAGGAACACATTACAAATACATGTAAACCAATGTTGCCTAAATATGTTAATGTAACGGCCAAAATCCCTTTTTAAATATACTAAATACAATAAAAACGTGTCAGTAAAATCCAGTCCAATATTTAGAAAAACGTTGGTGATTAACGTCTAAAGTGGTATGATTTTATTTACATGATAGTGCTAGAAAAAAGTAGAGAGAACAGACAGACGTATTATGTAGTGAAATGTAGGAAGTTGTAGTTGGGAATAAAATGTAGGGAGTTGTAGTTCGGAAAAATTGCAGAAAGTTGTAGTTGGGAATAAAATGTAGGGAGTTGTATTATGTAGGAAGCAGTAGTAGGGAACTAGAAATGCATTTCCCTGCGCAAATGCCATGTGATGCGTTGATGCCATGCGTTGATGCCATGTGATGTTCAAAAAGTATGCATTTATCATTCAAAACAGGGTGGCATGAGCAGTAAGTTCTCCCTGTCGAAATGGGCTACCTCATACTATTCAATTGAGGTTGCCCATTTGGAGGATGAGGCTAAATTTTCTGTTGTATTTGATTATATGTGCTTCAGGGAAGCCTACCTATACGTTGCCGTCTCAAGGCATTGTTTGTTGACTTTTTAACGATTCACTTGATACAAATTCCCCTTGCCTTCTTGCATCTTTCTTATTCGATGTAGATTTTCCCTGCTCTGAATCTGTGTATGTCCGCGCAATTTGTAGCAAATACAGTATAATTTGAACAAGCTAACGCGTAACCTTGTGAGAGCCCCAAATCTGCCAAATTAACGGTAAATATATATTAGGCTATATGATTAATTCGATAGCATTAGGAAAACTTAACGTTACGTGTCATAGTGCCTACTCTCGCTTTGGAAGCAGTGACACTCACCTCAGAGCGGTGCTGCTAACTTCATCATTCAGTTTAGCTAGACTGTATTGCATAAGCTAGTTACGGCTAACATCAGCCACTGCCTTCTTGTGGCGTAGGCTGGGCGCCGCATTTGGCCTACTGTTCAAGTTGTTGCTTAATTATGTGTAGAAGTGTGCATATAAACCAGAGCCATTTATGTTAGTTCCCCTTAGGAGTCAGAACTAAAACATTGACGAAGATTTGACTGAAGCGAAAACTTACTAACACTGACTAAATCTGAACTATAACGAAACAAAATGAAATGACCAAAATTTGACTTAAACGCAACTACAATTTTCAGTAAGGACGAAGATGAAAACAAAATAAAAAATGCTTGTCAAAATTAACACTGAGTCCGTGGCATTCGAACTGAGATTTTGGCGTTGCATCCATCCATCCATCCATCCATTTTCCGCCGCTTATCAGGGGTCGGGTCGCGGTGGCAGCAGGCTCAGCAGGAAATTCCATCCGTCCCTATCCCCAGCAACGCTTTCCAGATCCTCCTGGAGG
>JAVQIZ010025898.1:0-17688 GCA_036023535.2 Galaxias brevipinnis | reverse complement strand
TCAATATGGACCAAAATCTCTGAGGAATGTTTCCAGCACCTTGTTGAGTCTATGCCATGCCACGAAGAATTAAGGCAGTTCTGAAGGTAAAAGGGAGTCCAACCCTGAACTAGCAAGGTGTACCTAATAAAGTGGCCGGTGAGTGTATATTTTTTGTGTTTTTTTTATTTCACACAACTATCTGGCGACTCCCAGAAATGATCTTGCAACCCCCGCCAGGTTGAAAACCATCGTTCTATGCAACAATCAGGGAAAATAAGTACACTAAGCCAACGGTAAGGGTCGCCAAATTCTCCTCCTATAGATAAACTGTAGAGCCGTCGCGCTGTGGGCCCACCACATGCAGGGTTGGGCATCGGGGTCAGGTGCAATGCCAACCGGGTGGCAGGCATTGGCGGGGACCTAGGCGTGCTGACCCTGGCATCGTAGACTGGCTCTAGGGACGTGGAATGTCACCTCTCTGGCAGGTAAGGAACCAGAGCTAGTGCGGGAGGTGGAGCAGTACCAAATAGATATAGTTGGGCTCACCTCTACGCATGGCACTGGGTCTGGAACTAAACTCCTGGAGAGGGGCTGGACTCTACTTTTCCGGAGTTGCCCAGGGTGAGAGGCGCCGGGCAGGTGTGGGGATTCTCATAAGCCCCTGGCTGAGCGCCACTGTGTGTGTTTTCCCTGGAGAACAAGAGGGTCGCCTTTATGCGACTATGAGTTGCTGAGGTGAAGGCTCTGACTGTTTGTGCTTATGCTAGTTCTGCTGGGGGAATTCAACGCTTACGTCAGTAACAATGGAGAAACCTGGAGGGGGGGTTATTGAGAGGAATGGCCTGCCCGATCTGAACCTGAGTGGTGCTTTGTTGCTGGACTTCTCTGCTAGTCATGGATTGTCCATAACAAACACCATGTTCGAGCATAGGGAGTTTCATAAGTGTATTTAGTACCAGAACACCCAAGGCCGCAGATCGATAATCAACTTTGTGGTCGTATCGTCAGATCTGCAGCCGTATGTCTTGGACACTCGGGTGAAGACAGGAGCTGTTAACTGATCACCATCTGGTGGTGAGTTGGATCAGATGGCAGTGGAGGCTGCCGGACAGACCCGGTAAACCCAAACGTGTAGTGAGGATGAATTGGGAACGTCTGGCTGAGGCCCCTGTCAGTGAGGTCCTTAACTCTCACATCCGGTAGAACTTCTCGTGCATCTCGGGGGAGGTTGGAATCCGGAATCCAAGGGGGCCATGTTCAAAACCTCCATTGTGGAAGCGGCTGCTAGGAGTTGTGGTCAGAAGGTTGTCGGTGCCTGTCATGGCGGCAACCAAGGAGGCTATTCGGCTGAAGAAGGAGGCCTTTCGGGCTTGGTTGGACCAGGGGTCTCTGGTAGCAGCAGACGGGTACCGTGCGGCCCGAAGGGCTGCGGCTTTGGTGGTCACAAAAGCAAAAACCTGAAGTGGGAGGACTTTGGGGAGGCTATGGAGAAGGACTTTCGGTTGGCCTCAAGTACGTTCTGGCAAACCGTTAGACAGCCCAGGAAGGGAAAGCAGGGCTTGGCCCAGGCTGTGTTTAGTAGGGGAGAGGAACTGCTGACCCGAACTGGGGATATCGTCGGGCGGTGGAAGGAGCACTTTGAGAAACTCCTTAATCCCACCAACATGTCCTCTGTGGAGGGGGCAGTGCTCGATGACTCAGGGGTAGCCTCACCCATGTCCCTGGTAGAGGTCACTGAGGTAGTTAAGAAACTCCTCAGTGGCAAGGCGCCAGGTGTGGATGAGATTTGCCCTGAGATGCTGAAGGCTCTGGACATTGTTGGGCTCTCTTGGTTGACACACCTTTTAGGTGTCGTGTGGAGGACGGGGACAGTACCATTGGAATGGCAGACCGGGGTGGTGGTTCCCATTTTTTTAACGGGGACCGGAGGGTGTGCTCCAATTATCAGGGTATCACACTTCTCAGAAATTAGTTTCGTCCGTATGGTGGCTGGGCTCAGCCATAGAGATAGGGTAAGGAGCTCGGAGTAGTGCCGCTGCTCCTTCGCATCGAAAGGAGCTAGATGAGGTGGTTCGGGCATCTGATTAGGGTGTCTCCTGAGCGCCTTCTGATTAGGGTGTCTCCTTCCTCCGGGCACGCCCTACTGGTAGGAGACCCCGGGGTAGACCCAGAACACGCTGGAGAGATTATATTTCTCATCTGGCCTGGAAACGCCTCGGGATCCCCCACGAGGAGCTGGAAAACGTTGCTGGGGAGAAGGACGTCTGGACTACCCTACTTAGCCTGCTGCCACCGCGACCTGGGCCCGGATAAGTGGCAGAGAATGGATAGATGGATGGATACAGATAAACTGCCTCTAATAACTTTAAGACAAGCCAACATTATTACAACGCTGCATGTTGATTTGTGAGATTGGCTTTGTGTGATTCTGAGTAATCAGAAGATTAAATTAACTATACTCAGCTAATTTACCCAGTTTGTAATAGCCTATACATTGCCAATTTTCAGCGATTTCTTCAGCTATCTTTAAATCTAAGTTTATAACTGTATTGTAAATCACGTAATTGTGCATGGTTGTCTTCATGTAATATTAATTTGTGCTTGTAATAAATATTACACGACGGGAGCATATGGTACTAGTAATAGTTCATTCATGCTTTAACGGGTGTGGTGGGTTGGGGGTCAAAGTGCCTCACCTGTCAAAAAGCTCACCAGCCGCTACTGGCTAGCGTAGTGCTAACGTTAAATGCCTTCGGTTTTGTGCATATTCCTTAGAGGGGTGTAATGTTAGGCTAAAGCATATTTTTTCTATAATTTGTTCCGATTTTTCTCAATAGACAATGATAGTGTCGGATAATCATTTTGTATAATCTGTGTTCTCATTTTCCAGCATTATATACCAGCTGAAAGGGAGAGCTTTACTATGATGCAGCGTATCCTAACAACAGCTTTTGCATACCAAGAATATATAGATGGACTTAACCAGAGCCAAATATATTATACAGAGCCATGTCAGAATGTATTGGTATGCATCATTTACTATACGTAATCAAAAAACTACCACAAACCTGTGTTAACACTTGACAACAAATTTAGATTGAAATATGGACATATGATATGAACAGTTGCAACCTTAACTTTATTTAGACATTTTGACATCTTTTGGTGAATTTAAGCTTACTGTACCTTCGATGTTTGAAATGAATCAGGGCACCTGTACATACATGGCTCACTGTCTAATCAGTATAGGAGTAGGTTACATTTGACTTAGAACCAAGCTTGTTGACTTGTATTAAAGGAATACAGTCTTATTTTCCATATAAAAAATTGTATCAAGTAAAGTTTGAGTAGACTGTTATTGTACCCAAGTTAAACATACTGGTATTGTGACAACGGTGGCCGATGAATATTCAGCCCTTAAACCTTGTGAGAAAAGAAGTCGGAACACTTTCCATCCCGTTCTGAATTGTCAAAAACTAAATAAACAAATCACTTACTGTTCCAAATTGCTTTACGTTCTGGGCGCATTTCTTGCAGATTGTATTGGTTTTACTACAACAGGGGGAAAACATTAATCCACAAATAATACAATTTACGAAAAATAATAACCAAGCCATAGTCTGAGTTAGTGTTGACCCAAATAATGATTAAGGCTGTGGCACAAAATGCAAAAAACAAGTACAGTAATAAATTATCCAACTCTCACCTCTCCTGCTGAAACTCTGATCTGCAAAAGGTACACTTCACAATGGGGTGAGCAATGCGGCACTCCTGTATTTACAAAAGGAAGACGTGTTCCACCTTTTAACGCTGTTGCAAAACCTGACATGAGCCTTGTCTTCAACCATCTGTAATTACACATTTAAAAGTGCCCCAAAATAAATTCCTTACCCAGTTATCTAAATACACATAGAAGATTCACAAGAGATTTAGAAAAACTTCTACATGATCAGTTAAGCTTTCAAACGATGCACAATAGGCAGGAAAGTGTGACTACTTCACATGGTGAATAACATAAGATTGCCCAGTGGCTATTCTGCCTTGTTGTGTTGGTACAGGCGTACAGCTCACCATAACTAGTATCACAATTTTCCACACAGGGCACAAAATCACCTGTAATAACTGGTTAAACAAAATTAGACCATGGGCACATCCGGTGAACGTCTAACATACACACTTCAAGAGTCACAAGATGTGAATAATAACAAAGATCTATAATATTTATTTTACACATATTAGTGAATGTGATGGACAGATCTGAAGTATAAGCGTAATAACTGATTGTACTCGTACAATTAACGGCAATGTAATGGAAATAGCATCGTGCGTTAACAGTAATATAAACCATCAAGTTAATTAACGTAATGGTTACAATAGTAGCCTATTATTTCAACGTTCAATAAGTAGCTGGAGGAAACAGAAACTCGATAAAAGGCGAAATAGCCACAGAAATTCCTGATTAACTTTTAACAAACGTTAATTGGTTGACTTATTTAGCCACCCACCATGCAAAACGGTGAGTAGACAGCTAGCTTCTTAACACATCATGACACAGTAGCGTATTTGCTATATTATCACCAAATAAACAATATAAGACTGGGAGAACGTTAATATTTGCCGTAAGTTAACGGTATGCGATGAGAACAGGAGATGCATACAATAATATACGTTGGCGATATTCAAGGAGCTACACTTCCCAAATTGCACCCAGTTAACGCTAGCTAGCCGGCAAATTTCATATTGCATGGATAATGTTAAGAGACGTTAGGTACTAGCTTTCCAGTTAGCTGTTATCACGTCTCACAAACCTTGCAAAGTTGTTGTCCCTGGGACAGTTCTTCGAACGGATACCGCTGGTTACACTTTGTACACGCATACAGAGCTGATGTCGCCATTCTTATCTCGGAATAAAACTACCGTAAACCTAACAAGTCAATGAGGTGTTGGTTAATCTCAAATAAATAGCAGCAGCCAAGCCCACTAACGTAGGCTTACGGGGAACGTTTTGACTGTAGTGTTCCGGGTCAATATTCGTAATTATAGTTAGCTAGCTGGAGTATAGCTCGAAAAACAGACTATGCACTTAATAAACAATAGCCAGGGCAGCTGGCTACATGAACATCCCAGCATTCGCTAGCTAACGTAACGTTAAATGATCAACGTAGCCCGTTAGCTAGCTATCCAGAGGATATTTAACAAAAACAGCTAGCGGCTAGTTAGCTAGCTAGTAACTAACGTAAGCTAACAATATCTATCCTCACTCTTGAGCGTCAGGCTTGTCCGGTGTAACTTCTCATCGAAAGAAAGATATTCCAGTGTAGAAATTATTTGATATTGCAAAAACTGATACGTTATGAATGTGAAATAAGTTAAACGCTATTCTTTGAAAAAAGTTATCCTCTTCTTTTCTTCTTTCCTTTCTCTCTTTCTCTTTTTTTTTTTTTTGTATCAGCGTCGTCATACTAAACCGGATGAGCCCGACAATTACAAAGAAAGGGTAACATCAGTGCGCGGGATTTATGTTTTGAAAGTGTAACCAATCCCTGACATAATTTTGTTTTTTTTATACAAAAGCATGTCTAGCTCGCTGATGGTGTACATCATTAATTATGTTATTGTAACTAACCATGACATAGTGCCTTTATTTATTTTAGATAGACGCAAACTAATTCAACATGCATTTTGAAAACGTTTAACAGATCAATGTCAAAATTAAACCATTAAAAAACGTTTTTTAATAATAAACCCTAAAGGTGAGCTTTGAAGGTACCAACAAAAGGTAGCTTTTAAGTAAGAAAAGCAGAATTTACTAAGAATTAATTTTTGTTAATTTATTTCACTTGAGTGGCGCTTTTCAAGACTCATAGCGCTTTACACAAATTGGTTCCAGAACGAACAACGAACAGATATCAAACACAACACTCAGTCTGAGTGATACCACGGCAGACAATTTGCGCCAGACTTACACACTTAGGACACACAGATGATCGACTCCAGTTGAATTGGCACTGACTGGAGCATGGTTTTTGATGGTGAGAGGAAACCGGAGTACACGGAGGAAACCCACACAAACACGTGGAGAACATGCACACTCCACACAGAAGGCCCAGGTGGGGTTTGAACCAAGGACCATCTTGCTGTGAGCCACCGTGCTGCCTATGTTAGAAAATATTTTTTTGTCCATGAACAAATAGGCCTATGCGGTCGGATCTTGACAATAATTAAAATTAAAGTTGTAGAGGCAGTTTATCTGTAGGAGATGGATTTTGGCGGCTTCTGCCGTTGGCATGGTGTAATTATTTTCCCGAGTAAAAAAATATGAAAAAAAGTATAGAATTCAGTTTCACGATTAATGTTTTAAACTGTTGAAGTTTTCTGCAAACTTCTTCCTGAGAACGGAATGGCAAGGAAGACCACTCGGACACAGAGATACTAATTAACACTTTTAATGATTATTTCTTATATCATGAGTACATCTATTAATTATGAATATACGAACAAGCTGATATCAGAGCACAATAATGACCTTAGCAGATAAGACACAAAGTGTGAGGTATCTGGGAATTGAGTAGACCAGCCGTTCTAACAATAATTCTAAAATCCTTTTGTCCCCTCTTCCTTATATAGCTGTGCCCCCACCCCCCTCTAGTCCCTGTGTGGGGGCTGTAGTCCTGAGACAACTTTATCTGTTATGCCCTTTTTAGGTGTTTCCTGTTTGCGTTAAGAGCTGAGTTTGACCATCTCAACCTTGTTACCCCACTGGGCCTTCAGCTAGTTTGGTTTACCTTTTTCTCACAAAACCCACTTTCGTCCATCTTTTTTGCTGGAGGGTGCAATACTTCACAGCAGAAACTGTGCGCGGTCCCACTCATTGCTGCATACACCGTCTCCGTAGCCATCTGCAGGCAATACCCACAAATGCACCACCAGTTCAAGTCCAGACTTGGCTCAGCTGCTATCGCTTCAGCTACAGCTGGTTCGCCCGCTGCCAGTAACTGTTGTTGCATTTCTTGATCTCTCTGTCGAAGTTCCTCACTTTTCCTTAACCCCGAGGGAAAACTTCATGAAGTTAAGGAAAGATATGAAGGAGAATTCATAATGACTTAGGAATAGACAGTCGCGTTGCTAAAGGAGTCCGACCGCACTACATAAGCTACGTAATCATGCGACTGTGGTGTTTGTGGGTCGTTCGTGGAGAAACTACAATGTCACGATGATTAACTAGAGCCTACAAAAAGCGCATCTTGGATACTATGCCCGTGCGTTGGCACCGTATTGTTTTATAGCCTAGGCCTATATATAAACGTGGGCAAGGCGGAGACATAGGCTATATTAACCTACTTTATTGGTTGGACTTAAAAAGGGCATATAGGCTACCTGTCACAAAAGTGAAACGAAATGTCACATTGAGAATCATTGCTCATGTCCTCATCCCCCTGTCAACTCATATCTATCGCTATGCATGAATCCCAATTAATTTAATTGTATGAAGCCTAATCGTTAAAGGTGGGGTAGGTAGCTTTCTGGAAAAGGCAAAAAAACAACAATGGAAATTGTAAATACAGCTCTGCCCCTGCAGCTCTTCTTATCCTAAACCCCACTCAAAAGAAGCGCACGAGCATATGCACACGCGCAACACATTGTTCCTCGGCTTGACCGGAGCCAGAGGCAACCACCAGCGAGTCAACGGCAAGCTCCGAATCCAAATTGAGGCCGATTTAATCTCGGAGTTCTCTGCATCTCTGAAACGCTTCACCGATATTTACACGTTCTATTGCGTTCATTGTCAGACCCTGTTTTACACTCTGTTTGATGTCTGTCTTCCTCTTTTTGAGTTGCTTTGCAGTGTAGGCAGTTGTTGCCAATGCTGGGATAGCAACTTTCTTAAGAGGATTGTCCGCCATTGACATTTTCACTGTCTTAAGGGACGTGAACGCGTGTCTGCGTTTGTAGAACAGCCAATAGGAACGCTCTCTCTGAAATGAGATGAGATTGTCCAAAGTCTATCATCACAAGCTACATTTTCTGAAGCCTGTAAACAGAGCCAAGAGGAGGGCAGGAGCAGAGGTTTTCACTCAGACGACATGAATTACAATATGTTGCATTGTTAACGTGGAATTTTTGCCAATGATGCCAAAAGAAAACTGCCTACCCCACCTTTAAATGGGTGTCGTGCATTTATGTTAGGCATACAAACCTGCTATGATAGTTACATATTATAATTCTTAAGTTTCTACATGTTGGCATTTGAAAATATATAAGCATATTAGCAAGTTAGGGCATAAGATGGAAAATGCTTAATAAACAACTAGGCTATATGATCTGCATCCCTTGTCGGTCATGTCGATCGATGGCTGAATGGTGTATCGCTTTAAATATTGCTGCTATCCATCGGCAGGCAATAACCACAAATTCACCACCAATTCGAGTCCAGCCTTGGCTCAGCTGCTATCGCTTCAGCTCCAGATGGTTCGCCGCTGCCAGTAACTGTTGTTGCATTTCTGGATACATGCATAGGGCAAAAAGGAATTGGGGCGGCATTTGCTTCTTTCCTTTCGTAAAAGATGGTCCAGCGTATCCTATTCTAAAGGACACAAGTTAGGAAGCATTGAAGCACCTTTCCTTAGCACTTAGAGAATTCTAACAGCACGCACGGCTGCCACTCAGATACTTCCAGGTTATTTCACTCAGTTAAGAACCTTCCTAAGCAAAATGAATTATTTGAAGGTAGCCCCTATTATTTTTAATTATTAAAAAAATGCTGTAATTTCCAAACACAGCAGACATCATATCCCAACAACTTCCTGCGGCCTTCCCTTTATAAGTAAGTGAACGCGTATCTCCACAACCGAACGCACGATTGTCACCAAACTTGGTACACATAAGCTGAGTTGGGCGCTATACCAGAAAATCTAAATTGTTAAATAAGCCATATATCTGTGCTCCTTTATGCCAGTCACCATATTTGTCAAAACATATTCTTTGCATTGAGAGAAACAAAATTGCCTCCTGCACCTATGAGCTTTCTTTCTTTTTTTTCTTTTCTTTCTGAGGTTTCTTGCTATTTTGTATAGTTTGAATCAGACCCAAATTGTTTGCAAAATTGTTAACTATCTTAATTTACACAAACAGACTCTCACAAGTAGCTTGAGACATATCTTAGGAAACAAGTTTATTGTAGTGAATAGAACAAAATACCAGAAGGCAGAGTGCTCTAACAAGAAAGTATTACTTAGGAAATCAAGTAACACGGTCAGGTAATACAAGGGTGAAGGCATGTTTTAGTGCCCTTATAGTATGCAGTAGGATACATAAAACTATGATGCAAAAGGAAGACTGGTAGTATTTTAAGTATATGTGAAGGTATGTCCAAAAACAAAACAGTTCGCATTATAGCAACTTAGCTATGAGATGCTGGTGGAACTATATTCAAAACACTATACAAACAATGGGAGTTTATTTAGCGAGTCTTCAGTTGAATAGTTTTAAGTACAACTTTCTGGATACATGCATATGGCAAAAAGCAGGAACAAGTTTTATTTTACATTCAGTCCACAAACATTTAACATTGTCAATTGGAGATTCAGGCTTCAAGTTTCATAACTTTGGATTACAATAGTGTAGCATGAGACAAGAACATTTTCCATAAACATGAAAGCTAGAGACTCTTGCATGCCATTCAGACTTTAGTTGAAGTCAAAGATCCAGATATTTTTATAATGTACTGCATTGGATGTTGTTTGTGGAGTCTGCTAGTTCTGGAGATTCAAGTGGAGGTAAACAAACGTAATGACTAAAAAGCTTTGCTTACTTTTAATACAACCTTCGTATTAATATACCTTATAACAGACTCAGTCATGATTATATATATATATATTTATTATATATATATATATTTATATTAAATCCAGTGCAAAAGTTTGGCAGGTGAAAAAAGGATTTTACACAAAAAATATATATTTTATTTATTATTAATAAAATACAAAGACAGTGAAACGAAAATGCATATTAAATCGATAGTTGGTGTGAACACCCTTTGCCTTCAAAACAGCATCTTCTGCTTAAAACGTATGCACAGTACTGCATATACATACAGTACTGTATATATGTAGGATCGTATATGGAATGATATACATACATTATATTATATAATAGGTAACCAAGGAGATGGAATGTTTGCATAACTAGATACACACACAGACAAGAACTTAACTAACCCTCTTTTGTCAAGCTAGTCTCAATGGCTACTTGGTTAGGACATACTGTAGGCTAAGTATTCTAACATCAAACCATTATTATCAAGTAAAATAACTTTGGGAAGTCTTTCCGGTCTGGTCCGGTCCGGTCCAGTCATGACTAAGTGCATTAGTCGTACTTACTCTAAGTTTTACCCCCAAAACATGT
Source organism: Galaxias brevipinnis (assembly GCA_036023535.2). Taxonomy (NCBI): domain Eukaryota; kingdom Metazoa; phylum Chordata; class Actinopteri; order Galaxiiformes; family Galaxiidae; genus Galaxias; species Galaxias brevipinnis. The sequence goes on along the minus strand of JAVQIZ010025898.1, from coordinate 7,302 downwards.
TAGTGTCCTAATCACATGCAGTAAACTACTGCATTAATACTTAATGTAGTTAAAGTGATTTGCTACATTTAGCCCCGACAGGTCAGCAAGCAGGGAATGGCTGCAGCGATGTGGTCCAAGACATAGAAGCAGCACTGGAGGGTGCAGCGGAGTATTTATTGCCTGCTGTGGGAGCTAGAGGCAGCAAGGCCAGGGTGCTGCTCCTCCACATGCATTAGCCCAAGGATGCCTGCCTGGCAGATCGCTTTGTAGCATGTTCTACTACTTATGGGCATCGCCTCTTCTCTATTGTCATCCACGAGGTAGGTCATGTCAAACAAAAGTCTGGACTGGAGTGATGGAGCGTGTGGGAGAGCCCGCCCTCTCTGAAGAAGAAGCTGACCGATTGGTCACCTCTCGCTGTAGTTCTTCCACCCGTTTTTGAAGTTCTGCCCGTTTGGCCAGCAGCTCCTTGTACCGCTGGTGCACAGGCTCCTAGGTTAATACAGTGAAACATTCAACCTGTGCCGGTTGTGACATAAAACACTGCCTAACCATCCAAATGCCATGCAGTATCTCTCTTAACTATGTCTCAGGTGGGATGCAAACTACTACTGCGTGGCTTTTGGATGGTTCGGTAGTGTTTTATGTCCCAGAACCCTTAAGGTGGGTTGCCTCTCGATTTATTTTATATTTTTAGGTGAATAGATTGACATGCCAGTCTGGGCCAGGTATACCTGCTGCAATGCAATGGGTCGATTTAATTTAATGGCGTGAGTACACAAACAACTGTGGATGCCTGTGTTGAAAGTTCAGAGTGTGCTGAGCTTCAGTAAAAGACAGTGAGGCAGTAACTTTGCGCAAGAACAGCAGAGGGGACAGAATGTCAGTAGACCGATAGTAAATTGATAGTGGCCAATTCCAATGATTCATCTCGAGTTTTTTGTCAGATTCTGAACAACAGAATCGTATGTGCCCATTTTATCTCAAAATGTGTTATGTGTTTCTTGGCCACATGGAAATTCTAGTTATTTCCCGTTATTTGCTGGGACTTATGGCAAATCAAAATAGAGGAATGCTGTTTGGTTGAGCTTTTCTACAAGTAAGGTATTCTTTTTAAAAAAAAAAAGTGTACTGATAAACAACAATGCTGAGGTAGCCTGCGAGTGCCACCTATGACCAACAACTAAGCCACTATCATGTAGAGTATTCCATCAATCAGCCAAATAAATACAAGCCTTTACTTTAAAATGTTTATTCTTTGTCTTGGCCCCTGGTGTGAATGTAAGCAATCAGATGTTAACAGTAGATAGTTTAGGAGCAGCGAAGCCTGGTTGTTGGAGTCGCAAACGCAAAGGTCAATACTAAAATGTATATTCTGATACTGTCATCATGTAGGCCAACGAGACATTAAGTTGAAGTTGCTGTTCTTACCTGTGGCCTCATGCGAGGGTTCCAGCGGATGTAGTAGCCCACCCAGAGCTCTAGGTGGCGCATGCTGACTACAGGGAACAGCACATGGTTGGTGTAGTTCACATAGAGTGGGTTGGTGAACTCCTCCAGTTGACTGTTGATGTAGGACCACAGTGACACAGTCTTCTTGGGAAGCTCCTGTGTAATGTGTTGTATTTTAGTTTTGAGTATGTTTATTATTATTCGCTAGTAGTAACGTTTTTTTAATTATTATTAAATACAAAATAATAAACAAACTTGAAAACCCACTGACCTGCTAATTCCTTAATTAAAAGGTTGAGGTATAAAATATTATGTATTTTAAAAGACTCACCCATGGCTTACCATTCAGTACAAAGGTTGATAAGTGCAAACGGTGTCTTGTTAAAAAGTTACACAAACTAGTGCACTAACCTGACACAAGGTAAAACACAGTGGTGGACAGAACTTGGACTCAAATCGCACTTAAGTCGCTCACACAGTGACTTGAGATATGACTTGAGACTGGTCCTCAAAAGACTTGACTGTAGGGCTGGGACGACTGTACGGCTGGGGCGACTCGATGACGAGTCGATTGAAATCGATTTAGAAAATACCTTGATTTGCATCATGTTTGTCCGATGTATGACAATTAAAGACAAAGTCAAAGACGGAGTTCCATGTAAAACTAGATGCAGTCAGGGTTTTTTCTGCAAATAGATTTAGAAAACGGCCGCCTCCGTCAAATTTCGTGCCAGTTCTTGACCAAACATTATTTTCTAACAAGCATTGCACTTGAAAGGTTTCTGCCGGATTTAATTGCAAATGCGGCATTACACCGTTGCCGATGTGGTAGCGCTGAGGGTCTACTTTAAAAACTCATAAGTCAAGCCGGCTACTTGATTTTATATACTACTATATAATATTTTTATTCAAATAAAATAGTTTTGATTAACATGTTGCGATTTGGGCCCTGTGATAGACTGGCGACCTGTCCAGGGTGTACCCCACCTCTCGCCCTGTGTCGGCTGGGATAGGCTCCAGCGACCCTGCATAGGATAACCGGTATAGCTGATGGATGGATGGATGTTGCAATTTGGTACGTGTGTACATTTATTACCACTAGCCTCCGCTTGGTAACAATGCTAGCATGATGATAAGAGTAGGCCTACTTTCGCTATGTTGTGCGGTCAGACAAGGCGAGCTCGCTTTACTTTTCATCTGCCGGCTGCCTTGACAAGAGGCAAATTTTCAGTCACTGCAAGGTAATGAGCAAAACCTGGTATGGATTTTTAGAGAGTTGGCTATTCTAACGCAATGAAAGTGGAGTGAATTCACATGATTTGTGTCAAGTGATTCACATGTTTTGTTATTTTAGAATGATTTTTGGCATAAGTTTATTTTATATAATAAAATAATATAATATTATAATATAATATAATAATAATTGGATTTAAAACCAATATATAGGCTAGGTGCAGCCCTATTGTGAACATCTCTGCTAGGAATTGGCAAAAGAAGGCATATCACTTTCAATATTCTATCCATTTCGAGTAATCGATTAACCAAACAGAAGTGCACTATCCTTTTTAAAAAAAATGTTCTAAGAGAATTTGCAGCATGGAAGCTATTTACAGTGTTTAGGTGTCTATAGGTTTCAGTTATTCACTGTCCATGTCAAGGGTTAAAGTGTCGGAATGTCAGTCAAAAGAGGAACAGGAGTGTTGAGTTGTGTGTGTGTGTGTGTGTGTGTGTGTGTGTGTTCAGACAAAGAGACCCCAGAGGGTTGGACAATACTTCTGGGTGGGTTTCTGTATACTAAAACCTTCTATCTCATATTAAAGTTTTATATTGTTAAGCATCATACATTTGAGTTTACTTTATTATATGTCTTTGATAGAGATTTCTTTCACACACATAATAAAGCCTAAACAAATGTACTCATTTACTAATAAAAAATAAAGGAAATTAAATAAAATTTGTGAAATGCATTAAGCAGAAAGTGTTATTTATTAACAGCAAAAAGTGATAAGTAGCCTACTGGTGCGCTCGGATATCAACATAACTCTACTTGCAAATTAGGTTTTCTCTGATCTCCAAGCGGTGAGTCAGTGCCATAAAACGCATGTGTTTATGTTTGAGACAAATATTATGCTGTATTTCCACAAAATACATTATTACATTTTGTACAGTACTTCACTCCCATTATGGTCTTACCTCCTTGATCCTTTGAAGTTCACTATTACACAAGAATGTTCCAAACAGGCAGCTGTACAGGTGGTCCAAAATGCTGATCAGGAAGTACTCATTGAACTCAAAGGCTGCTGGGAACTTTAGGCCAAATGTCAATCAAAATCCCATGCATTAAACATCAGCATGTAACAATGTGACAATCTTGAATTGTATTAGTTTTTTTGTTGGAAGTAACGTCCAGAACAGTTGTTTCTCACCTGACGTGTCATTTGCCAAACACAGTCCATGAACTGAATGAAGACAGGGGAGCGGTCTGCATCAGTGTGATTCTTATCCCCATGACCAATCCGCTGACAGGAAGAGAGGGCAGTTAAACATGAGACTGAACGTTACCAAATTTGTGACTTATAAAATGTATGTATGTAATTTATCATTAGCAGTGCCACCATCACACTTAGTCTCTTCTGAGCAGTTGCTGTTTTGGATAATGGTATCGGTTTCATGTTATTAGTATCAAGTGGACGTCTTTACCAGCTGGAAGCGGTGGCCAAAGCTCAGCCACTCCTTTTCCAGAAGCACCTGGAAGCCGCGGATGGTGCGGTAGTAGCCGTCCAACATGAGCATGGCCAGGGAGGTGAGCTGTGCCGTTCGGTCCCAGCCGTCACTACAGTGTACAACCACCGACGTCTTCCCAGACTCCACCTTGTCAGCTATCCGTAGAGCCCCCGCCATAATGAGCTTAAATAAAAGAGGGATGCATCGCCACGGACTAAGAATTCAACATCTATTGGACAGTATTTGCTTTCACCTATAGCGTCTCTATTCACCTTGATGTGCTCAAGCCAATGAGTGGACTCGAGGTTGGACAGCCAGTGGGACTCCTCGATGTTGGGATAAACAACCTCCTTGAGTTTTCGCAGGGACTCCCTCATCACGTGAATGTTATGGATATCCAAGAACACCAGCTCAGCATTCTGGTAGGCATCCTCGCTCTCATAGCCACCCCCTTTCATCTGCAATAAACAGGGAACTTTCATCAGTTTACGATTACGTCTTATAAGAGATGTAGGGTAATATTACTCAAAAAGCAACCGGTTAATCAAATATATACTACAGAGCTCAACCTCCATAATGGTCCTACCTCCAGGCTGTCACATCTAATATGATGGATGCAGCATTAATGGGGTCATTTAAATAGAAGAAGTTGAAAGGCCCTGATAAGCAGTCTGGGTCAGTAACTTGCTTTGTTGGCTGCAGCGTTGACGCTGGGCCTGGCATCAAAAATGAAGAGTTTGTGCGACTGGGCGTTAGCATCCATGATGGCTTGGAGGTATTTCTCATCTTCCTTGCTGCGCTTGCCATTCACACCCACCATAGGCTGACTGCAGCGGGTAATAGTGGCTTGGCTTTCCGGGTGGATCCACGACAACACCTTCCACACCATAAACACATTTTTACATAAATACAGACAATAAACCTCTGGGGAAAAAACTTGAAACTACAGTAAGTGAATAACAATGTGAAGCTGTTTTAAAAATGTAAACATGCTTTTCTCAAAATAAATACAATATTTATTTCCCAGCATCAGCAGGAAAAAGGAAAACCGCAGCAAGGTAGAGAGAGTTACAAACAGGTATTCTGCCCTTGGCTCTGAAAGCAGCCACTCTTCTGAGCTCCTCATCTGGGATGTGAACAGGTACCACCAGCGTTGATGGGTAGGTTTCACACAGCTCATAATGATCATTTACTTTTGTCATTCTCCAGCTCTCATTGGGTAAACCCTATCACAAAAATGTTAAACATTAAATGCATACTGTGTGTGCACCCAATCTTGCAAAAACACTTTGTACGAAGGCCAAATAAGGAACATTTTGATATATAGTACCTGTCGTCTATATTCTGAAGGAGCATCATACACTTTCCAGCCATTTTCAGGAAAGAGTTGACCATACTCAAAGGCAAAGATTTGCTAGGGGAGTGGGGTAAAAAACTGTTAGTTGGCCTCGAGTTCACACAGAGAGAAACTTTTAGTGCAAACTTACCAGCCCATTAGAAACGGGAAAAGCAAATTTCATCAAGACCTCAAAAATGGATTTCCTGAGTGTGTCGTCTATTTGTTTGAGTGCAAATCGCAGATTACGGATATCCTGTGGAGGGTATAGAGATAGGCCATAGAATCAAGCTTCAACTGTATATTAAATCCATGAAATTCTGCTGTGCCAAGTGACTACTTCTAGTCAATTGTATTTTAGTGTTGACTCACCTTGCACACTAGTCCATAGGACACCTCACCACGACTTGATGCACCTCCAATTTTCTCCACACGACTTATTACACCAAGAGGCAGGTCCAACACAAACATGGGTTCCTACAAGACATTAAGTACAATGTTAATGACAATGATTTAGTTCTAAAGTTTCTGCTATATTTCTGTACTTTGTAGCATACCCTGTCCATGCATTTAAAGAAAAGTCTGTAGTTGGTTACAGTCAAAATTCCCCTTAAGGCACCATTGAAAGGACAAATGTAGGTGACATCTTTGGCTGTAAGAGAGGACAGGATTAGAACGTTTTTTGGGCCATAATAAAATGATAAGAATCCACTTCATAGCCAAACATGTGCCCCATATGTATACATGGAATAGTATTTTGACTAGGAAATTGTATATAATGCGTGTAACTACATACCCATGTCTTGCACATTTTCTTTTGGGAGTAACTGTGGTTCCTCTTTGATCGAATCTCTGAGAACCTGTTGCATCTCAAAATGAATTTTATGGCATCTCAAAATACATTAAGTGGTGCTAGACTGAATTCTATTGTCAAAATGAATATTCATACCAAAAAACATACCTTGGCAGTAGGTTTGGCCTTACCCTAAGAATCAAGAGGGAAATAAGTTTATACTGAAGTTTTAACTGAATTAAAACTAATATAGCACGGAAGAGTGTTTTCATCAAATCCACTAACCCGCAGTTCTGGTGAGGTAGAAACAGCGTCAGAAGACATCGCGGATGGGGTCTTGGCTTGAGCTGATTTGTCCGAAGGGGATGTGGAGGAGCTATGTCAAAAAGCACAAAAATGGTGTTGATAAGACATTGGGAAGACATAGGCAACAAAGGTATGTCGAACCAACAGATCAGAGGAATCTATGTTCTTTTCGCGTTCACTTGGGGTCGGAAATAGGGATGTAACAATATTATATTTTTACTATACGATTATTATTTCAAAATCCCTCACGATTTGACGATTAATCACGATTTGACAAGGATTTTTCTTTAAATTAAATTTAATACAGTCCATAGGCATAGATTTAGGGTGGGACGGTAGGGATTTAACCCTACCAATAGGCAGGACAAACGCGTTTTCAGTTGTTTTTTTTTTTAAATCAAGTAATTAAACAGTGAATGCTCCAAATTTGTGTTACTTACTAAACGTTTATTAATAAAAACAAATTCAAACATTTTCAGTTTACCTAATAGTGACAGTTTTAGTGTCGAAAAATGGTTTTTAATTTTACCGAGTTGATACTTTGGTGTAGCCACGCCGTGTCCTCAAAGCCCAAACCTCCTATAGCCACCTTTGACATTAGTTTACTTCTTTGTCTGGGAAAAATAATGTATATGTTGCTACAGATACTTTGAAAAACTCACTGCCTTTACAGTTACATGGTCATTTACCTAAATTAAGGCTAAAATAT
>JAVQIZ010025886.1:0-15294 GCA_036023535.2 Galaxias brevipinnis | reverse complement strand
ACCCATAGGCTGCTCTGATGTGTTACAGTGTAGATAAACCCATAGGCTGCTCTGATGTGTTACAGTGTAGATAAACCCATAGGCTGCTCTGATGTGTTACAGTGTAGATCATAGACAGTGAAACCCACCAACCTAATCCTAATCTTAACCAAATCAACACATAGCAGAGAAAACCAGACAAAATGTATCATCGTTCCTCATCATTATCGCTCCTCATCTATCCTAGGTTCCACAACAATATTAAGACTGTCACACTGGAATATGTAGGCCCTTCTTGCTAATGTTTTTCACAGGAGGTTGGGTATGGGACAAAGTTCTACCCAAAGTTCTCCATAGTTATATAGTACATGTAACAATAAATAAAGTTGATGCTTTTCTAAGTCTGATTCTTTTTAAGTCCTCTCCTGCACCAACCAGCAGCAGGGACAGTGCAGTGCCAGACAGGCTGAATACACACCAGAGCCAGGACACAGGACGGGTCACCATTTGAGCGCTCACTGTTTCCAGAGGTTTAATCCCTCATTAACGTGGTAATGACTGGCCGGTCTCTATGGAGTATGGAGGGCCTGGTCCCCCTAAATGGCCCTAAACCATTATCCCCAGGGTACAGTAGGAGCTGACTGGGATGGAGTGAAGGCTAATGGCCTGAGAGGGGGTCCTATGGGCTGGTGAAACGTCTCTGATAGCCACTCAGATCCCAGCCACATGCAAACCAAAGACACACATCATCTGCATAGCAACATGGACCCCTGCCAAGGCCCTTAATGACTGTTCCCAACGTGGGGAGAAGCTACCGGGGAAATAAAAATATATAAATATAGATATATATATTTATATCACACGTTTGTGATTAATTTACTACTATTTTACTGCTTAAGAATTCCTATTTCCCACCAATGACTGGAATTGAAATGCTATTTACTTATAATTCTGTTCTTTAATTTGCATAGCACTTTCTTAGAGTCACAAAATAGTGCTGTTTGATGTATTAGACAGTTATGTTCAAATCTGTTAGATTCACTAGACGACCAGCTAACTTACTATTCTTTCTGCTCTACGGCTTCTGAAGGCCCTGATACATTCTTATATATTTTTTATTTTATCTGACTTAATCATATCCAAAAAAACTAAGTTAACCAAAAGCTGATGCTTTTAATGAAGAAAAGGTTAATGAAATAAATACATATTTGTTTAAATAAATTTCCATTAAACAACACTAAAGAACTTACTCTGAAATTAAATTGAACAGTTTGTATCTATATTATTCAACATATGTGGTTATGTTTGAGCCATACCATACATTTACATATTTTTACACTACAAGACTAATCAAGACACAATATTGTGTTCAAGACATTGTTCAGCGGTGCATCACACTCTGTGGCTCTAGTTGAAGTTATTAGCTTGTCGGCTACTCATAAGTATAGGTAAATAGCTAGTTCTTCAACTCAACACAAGATGTGGAGGGTCAGCGAGCTGAAGTAGTGTAGTGCAGACTGGATGTGTATTGGAGCCAGACTGACCATAAATGTCTTTTCACCTGCGCTTCCATTCAAAGTCAAGGTAAGGCTACCAAGGCCTCAACGAGTCCCCATCAGGGCAGCTGAACAGTGGGCCTTGGCCCAAGAGAGAGGTGGCAAAGGGCCCTCAGGGGAGCTCTGTTAAAGGCCCCTTCATAAAGTCATTAGGACAGAGATGTGTGTGGAGCAGAAACACAGACCAACACAGTGCCTGGTAAATCTGTCAAGCAGGCGACAAAACTAGCTCCTTTCACCTCAATAATAATAATGATGACGGTGTTTCTCGAATGCTTTGTTTGGCTCGATCGCGTGTGAAGTGGAAGGGATTGTTGATGGGCTGTTATGATGCCCAGCCCAGCTGTATGGGACAGACACCCCAGACATGTTCAGATCATGTTCAGACACCCCAGACATGTACAGAGCATGTTCAGACACCCCAGACATGTACAGAGCATGTTCAAAGACCTACAGGCGTGTACAGAGCATGTTCCGACACATGAGTTTGCATTCTGATAGGACTGCCTTCTGACAGGACTGGATCCAATGGAGTCCTCAATTATGAATGCTGGGCTATGTTGAACAAAGTCAGCTTTAATTGATCCTTGTTTAAATTATTTTGTATATTGATATTTTGTTCTGATAGCCAGGCTAATCATATATAGCCTCATAGCCTAAGCATTACACGAAGCTCTGATAATATTAAATGATTAATTAAGGATTTTAATCTAAAACATGGCACCGTAGTAGATTACAGTATCTGTGACATTATGTTTACCATTAAGATTTAAGTAAAACACTTGTGATAATACCTCAAATGTTGTAAACCTAGTCGTTATTTTTTTTTGTCAATGATTTTAGTTTTTTTAAAGCTGCCAGTTACACTTCCCCCTCCCCGCCTCTCTCTCTCTCTCTTTCTCTATAGACCTCTGAATGCCTTCCCTCTCACTGTCACTCCCTTTCTCCCCCTCCCTGCCTCTCTGCCAGACCATTACTTTCTCTAATGGTTTCCCGCTCTCCCTTGCTCGCACAATCTCTCTCTTTCTTTACCATTGCTTTTTTTCCATCCACATTTTCTCTCTTACTATTTTTCTTTCTCTCTTTTTTCCCTTTCTCTCTCTTTCTCTAATGATCTCTTTCTTTCTTTCCCTTCTCTTTGTGTCCCCAGGGTCCACCATGACTGTGACCCTCTCTCTCTCTTTCTGTATCTACACACCATGACTATGAAAAGGGACCTAACAATGGTCAGAGTGGATTCCTCCCTGTCTGGCTCCAATACACAACTAGAGAGGAGAGGGGAACTGAGAATAATTCACATGGGCACTTCTGTTGTTCAAAATAAAATATAAAAGTTGTGTGAATAAATTGTATTCTGTATTATAATGTGTACTATCCGTTCAATTTGTTAGGTGGGTTATGTTGGAACAGAATACCTTGTAGTATATGTCGTCAGAGCAGGTGTTACAAACTACAACACACGTTTTAGTGGTTACGTTATACCGTCCAGATGTGCAGCGATAGCGTGGAGTAAGTAGGATTGGGGGTGTAGAGGCAACAGACTCCCTTGCCGTTGTGAAATACACGCTAGCAAATACAAGGGGCTGTGCTGGGTGGTGCCTTTGGTGACACTTCAGAGGTTTTCCTTTTTTTGTTGTGGTACAGTCAAGAAAGGCTGTGTTTGCCCTTTTCACTAAGCATTCTGGTGTCAGATGCAAAGAATAAATAAACGCGTCTGAAGTCAAAGGGAATATCGGTTCGCTTTAGTGTTTAAATGTGTTTTAACAGTTACTTAGGGCCCGGGGAACGCTCTATGCTATTTCCAAATGATGGAAATTAGCTGGGAGAGTTTGCAGAGCTGGTCGTAATCCGCAAGTTAAAAGAGATGCTTTGTGAGAGAGAAAGCAAATCACTTCCTGTAGAGGACGCCGCTCTGAGTTTCATCTGGTGCGTTAATTAAGGGGGTAATTAAGAAACATTAATTTCAACCTCTGAGTTCATGTCCTGTACACGCTGTAATCGAGCGAGGCCTAAACAGTCATAAGCGTTGCACAAGAACAGCATGTATTATGTTATATGTTGCATATATTATTCGTTTGGAGGGAAAATAAGTTTACACACAAATATAACGCACAAATGTTTCCAATTTAAAATGTACATAGATTTTGTGAACAAGGATTAACGCAGTATCTAGGATTAGGTTATTCGTCAAGCAGTTAGCATGGCAGTAAAACACTTGATAACACCAAACCCCGAACTGGTGAATTTAACGCCTCGATTATGCGCTGCCGATATTCCATTTTAATGGCAAGATGGAGACTGTCAAAAAACACACTAGGCAAAAGAAACCAATTCATTTTATGAATACTAGATTATTTACGTACAGATGCGTTCCTTTAAATTAAATCCCGTTTAACAGGCTGTATATTGCAACTGTCTTATCAGAATGCAAGGTTAAGGCCAAAATGAGCTAAATATTTTTTATTAGTTTATTTGTCGACTATAGACTATTTTAATAGAACATTTAAAACAATGATATTGCAGTAGAAATACGTTTCTTTGTCTGATAATTATTGTCTAATGTATCAAAGAGACTAGATTAAAATGTAGTCTTTATGCTCCCTCCCTGAATCTATTTGTTCCGCTGCTTACTGCATCTGTCGGCAAGCTTTGATTTAAAAGGGGCCAAATAAGATGATTTGGTATCATCAAGGCTTTCTCAGCGGTAATGATTACATTCGGAGTTAAGATCCATGGAAGAATTTGTAGCCAGCTAATTCTTTCAGATCCCAACCCCCACGAGCCCTCTGTAGTCCTGTCATTCAAAGGGCTGGGATATTTGACAGTCGCAGCTTGTACTACTGCAATTAATTGGATGTGTTGTCGGGATGTTCGTTTCTCTCATCTGCTACTTAGAAAGACAAAAGATCAATGGGGGGTTGTTGACACCTCCGGGGTCCTCGCGCAGTATAAATAGGGAGAACTCAGCTGAGGGCCGGTATTCTACTACTCACTGTTTAAAGAGAAAGAGCCAGAACTGGACCTACTTTAACTTATACTGCTTATTTCAAACTTGACAAGATGCAGATGCCAGCAAGAACTACAGGAGCATACGGGTTCTCCATGCGTAATTGCGCGTCAGGTTCGCTATATCCATACGCGGGAAATCAATCTGCAGCAACAACGAAGTGTAACAGTGGAAAATCCTTTACTATTGAATCGTTACTTGCCAAGCCTGGGGAAACGAGCAATGGCCAGATGAGTCCCAGCCAATGCGGAGTAAAATATCAACCGGCAGCCCCTCTCTTGCCGCTACATGGACAGGTGGGCATCCCGCTGCCTCAATACCTATATTCACAAAACTTCCTGCACTCTGCTGTGCACGCGCAACCTGGATATTCAGTATACTGCTGCCCACCGTTCACATATCAAGCATCCTGCCGTGGCGCATTTTACGCACAAGGTAAATTACATGTTTGGAAAATGCATACTATTGCCTTTTTGAATAGGTAATTCTGACGGAAATTATGTTATTGTATATTACGACCGCTTTGTTTAAACTATTATCTATCTCTTTTTTTTGCAGATACATCAATGTCAAAGGTTGGTCACTCTTTTAAACACAAAGGGGGGAAATCCAAACGAATGCGCACCAGTTTCACCAATGAGCAACTTTCCAGACTGGAGAAGGAGTTTGCCCGTCAGCAGTACATGGTTGGATCCGAGAGATACCTTCTTGCATCAGCTCTGCAGCTTACAGAGGCTCAGGTAAATACACGTTTTTTACCACCTAAAAACATTCCCCCACGAAACAAGAATAACACTGAATTGAATACATTTAACTTTATAGACCGTTTAGTGTCCCTTCTACATTCTAAACCCAATTATTTTATTATCTCCAGGTTAAAGTATGGTTCCAGAACCGACGCATCAAATGGCGCAAGCAGAGTCTGGAGCAGCAACAGGCGAAACTGGCGAAACTCGGCCTGGCTGCCCCCCCTAAGAGCCCCGGGTCTCAGGGGCACGAGGGAGACGAGGACGAGGAGATTGACTTCTCTGAGAATTCAGACGTGGATATCGATGGATCGGACGGGTCCATTGACCACTGTTGATTTGCACTGGACACACACACAAAATACCAAATGTACATACTTTTGAGAACAGACTATCACCCTGCCTCCATAGGAATATTTAAATAATAGATGTATAGTTCTATTTAAATCGATGTAATTGTTTTTCTTCTGTATTGCTCTTACGAGCGCTTATTTTGCAATTTTTTATATGAATGAAATATTAAACTATATTTTCTGAACATGTTTAACCTGGGTAACGACTACATCATTCAGCGTTACATCTAGAGACAATAAAACGATTCACAGTACCAGTCAAATGTTTGGACTCACAAGTGAATGAGAAAGTGTGTCCAAACGTTTGACTGGTACTGTATTTCCAAACACCAAAAGAGAGATAGAAGGATATAACTAAATATTCCTTTTGGCTTAATTGGAAACACAAATTGCTTTAGTTCGTTAACATTTCTTGCCTACATGTTAGAAATAGACTCCAACCTTACAGCAACCTGGCGTAGCATAAAAAAATCTTACATCATCTTCATGACACCGCAAACATCAGTGTATAAGCCTAACTAAGCCACTTGTTTCGTTATGTTGATTTCATTTTCAGCACATTTTACAATACCAATTCCACTTCTGATTTAAACAATTTCCATGTGCTATAATAAGCCTAGATCCCACTGATAGGGCCAGTTTCCCAGACATAGATTAAACCTAGTCCTAGACTAAATCTCACTGTCAATTGAGATTCTTCATTGAAAATGTTTTTTTTAGACCAGTCTTAAACTATGTCCGGGAAACCAGTCCATAGTGTTCTACATTTAAACATTATGAGAGTCCGGTCTAGTACACAGTCAAACAGACTGTGAGTTGTTATGGCAACCAACTATACACCAACTTCCTATTCCCGTATTTTCCTCTGCCCCTAGCCGCGTCCTGATTGGTCACAGCTCAGCAGCGTGATTAAACAGACGTGTACAGAGGGGTTTTGATCTGACGCGACCAACCAGGCACCCCCTACTGACTGAGCTATGTAAATAAATACCTAGCTGGGGATTAGATGGGATATCCATAGCCGGGGTTGCTGCTGGGGTCAGTCTGCCCCTGGGCTCTGAGCCTACATAGTCCCTGTGTTTAATTTGTTTAAACGGTCAATACGCCTGTTCCCGCTGGCCCTCAGAGGACAGGGGGTTCCCTAACGCCCACCCCGAGACGGCAGGTGTTCCCCTGTCTTCTCCGGGAGCCTCCATTGAAACACCACAGCTTTCCCTCCAGGTGGAAGAGGAACCACATGCTGCCCAATGCTGTCTGGCAGACAGGCTGGGTCCAGACCGGGAGGGTGAGGAAGAGGAGGAGGAGGAGAGAGGGAACAGGAGAAGGGACTGGGAAGTCGGTGATTATGTTCATCTGGTAACTAATTGGGCCGGTCAACCTGAAGAAGCTTTTCAGAGGCCAAAGCCCATCAAACAAAAGCAGACAGGATTCCCATTGAAGTCATGCAGAGAATGGTTATAACACAACAACAAAATCACAGTACAACTAAATGGTGAATGGTTATGCCTCCTTGAAATATACTCAGTGCCAAATATATGATTTAAGAAGCACAGAGAAGATCAGAGGTCTCCCAGTGCACTGTGATGGCCCTAGCTACTAGGCAATTGAAACAAACACGTGAAGATGCAGAACAGCATCAAAGGCAGAGGGTTAATACCAGTTGCAGGGCTGATGCTCCTCTGGGTCTCTGAGTCACCCTCTTAGACACACAAACCTACACATGTGAGGCTGGATGCATATTCCTCATTCAAAATAACTTGTGTTTAATGGGGATTAAATACGCCTTTTCCTGCATTGCCAAAGCAGAGTGTCATCTATTGCATTGATGCTTCTCTTCTACTAATAGTCATACTATTTCTATGATTAGAACGTTATCCTTATAAGGGCGTCTCTGATGGGATCTATACCAGCCAGCCAGGTCGCCGCTGTCTCTCACCCCGTCTGGCGTAATCCCATTTAGGCACAGAATGAGCCCGTCACAGGCCGGAGAAACCTGTGGAGGAGGGATGAAGAGAGAGGGAGACAGATTGGGTGGTGGGAGAGAGCGGGGGAGTGCGGTGGGAGTCACCGGGGCTCCTCAGTCCAATTAGCGCAGGCCAGAGAGACACTAACCTTTGGACGCACGCCAGGGTTAGTGCCTCTATTGTAAGCCCTCCTCCATGCCGGGGCCCTGTGTTCAGGCAGAGCCGCAGGTAACAAAGGAAAATGCTACATCTTCTTTTCTTTTGGCCACTTGTGTCTTCTGCCAGTTACCAGCTCTGATGTCTTCATTAAATCAGCATTAAAACAGCCACTCTTACAAACCCATACTTGATTTGGAGCCCATAGTTATACAGCCTAAAAAACTATCAAGTCTGCCAACAAAATGTAGAATATCTATTTGAATACTGGGCCCATGCAGGTACACCCCGTGGTTAGTTCAGCTATTGCAGAGAACCTTCCCTGAGAAGGTGTGAAAGTTCTCATGATCAGACCGAAACCCATTGGTGTGGCCAAATAGAAAGAAAAGTGCAGTTAATTTGAGCAAAGGCAGGTTTTAGGGTACATGGGTGACTGTAAAAACACAAACTCTTTTGCATTTTATTTGCAGAGCATGGGGCCCTCCACTCCATCTAATAGTCATTAACTTCCATCACAATCGTTTGAAGTAGACGCTGTCTTTTGTCTCATTGTCAGAGGTTTCATTTCACTAGCACAATGACTTCTAACACGAGGACAGCAGAGACCACAAGGTGAGCGCAAGAGACTGTTTTAAATGGAGAAGGCTTTAAACGAACATTTAAATGTTCCTGTCTCAGGAAATAGCGCCGTTCCCATTAGGCCAGCCATTCAAAGACAGGCGAAACCAGCAACCAAACAGCCTTAAATGGCAAAGAATACACTATGACATGCAAGACGTTGCCTGTGTTAATAGAATTAAAGGTTGGTGAAATAATTGGGTCTGCAATACTGTCTAAAATAAAATAAAAAATTAAAACAGTTGTTCGTCAAACTATGTGGTCGTTACTCTGTATTCCGGAGAGTGAGACGCTTGCTTATGCGTAGCGGAAGGTGGTGGTGATCGTGAATCGAGGCAGTGGTTTTCTCACGCAGGTGGCACAAACGCAGGAACGTGCGACTTTCCCCAACTCGTTATAATGGGGTGAAATTTTTCAAGTATTTAAGTGGAACAGATTAGCTGAACATACAGCTCTAATGTGAAACAAAATGGCCAATTAGTGTATTAATGAACAAAGGTGATATCTCGAGATCTCTCTGTGTCTGCCGAATGACCAACACCTCTTTCACCGGGGTTTTTAGTTTGCTGCTAGAAAAAAATTCCATAATCAAAGGTGAGAACTAATAGTTCAACTATAGCCTGTGGACTAAAACCGATAATGGACAATCAACACTTTAACAAACAATCTCTATAGACAAAAAGAGCATGTCCAGATAGATTGAAAATAAAATGTGAGCAAATGAATTTTGACGACCATAGGCTATGATATCACAAAACTAAGCAAACGCAGTTATTTTCAGGACACAATTCTATGCTTTTTTTTGTATAGTCTTTCTGAATAACTAATAATTTACTAAATAATTATATTTGAGGCTGAAGAAAATGTTACACTGTGATTCTTACCGGTATAGCTGATTGAATATTGCGATCAACTACTTTCTAATTTATTCGACAACACAAAGACTGAGGTTAATCATTTCTTTAGAAAATGCTACGGTCTAATTGAACCACTAGATGGAAGTGTTACGTAACGAAATAGTTCACACAAGCTTTGCTTCTGCGAACTACCACGAGTGGTTGGCACTGGCAGGGACACGCGAAGATAAAAACTGGCAAATGGATTTATAAAACACGATTTAGGCCTAATCGTTCACATTGTAATAAAGATTTTGCACAATCCAAACTTGACCAAAAACTCACTTGTTTGCTTCAGCATAAAATAGATATCAAATAATTTTTCAGTGTTAAGTCTTTTTTTTAAATTATTACTATTATAATTTTTTTTCACAAAAACATTTCCACGAGAGGGCAGCAGATGTGTTGGCATTTCAAGTCGGAACAGTGACAAAACGCTCCAAAGTGATGTCTCAATCTCAACTGCTAAACGAAGGGGAGCCATATGAAATGTAACAACATTGACAGAGGAAGTAAGAGTTTATTTAAATCTAGAAAGTGTATGCAGCAGAGAATATCTGTAGGTCTACTACAATATACAGTATAGCTGAGAAAATTAAGGGCCAGGTATTCACTAATAGATCGTTGTAATGTACGAGTCCCGTTTCCTTAATGCAGTTTGGTGATGTATTAACCTGCGCCGATTAGGATCAGTGCGTAGGTCAGGGGGTTTCTCAATCGTTTAACTTTACCTTGCCCATTAAACCATCTTAAGGATTGTTTCAACCTTCAATTTCTCAGTGTAGCCTGTTTGTGTGTGGGTGTGTGTGTTTGCTTGGGTGCAGCCCTATCCCACAAATTCCCAAGTTGTAGTCAAGTAGAACATACTACCTATGTTGACTTTAAATGTCGAATGGACTATAAAAACATATGCCACTTTAATAAGATGTTTTATAATATACATTTATGCCAGATTTTAATTAATGAAAAATAAAGGAAATGTTGAATAGGTAAGTGTTTATTAAATATATAGCCTACATTATACATATGTATACAATAAAAAAAAATGAAATATTAAATTCGGATTATAATTTTCAAAAACAAGTTTTGTTAAAATTCAGCTATACGCATATAAAGTAGTATATTTTTATGACATAATTGGAATAGCTTCATAGCTAATTAAAATTATTGGCAGCAAAACCTATAAAATATCCTTGAAAATCACACGAGGAAAAGTCAACAGGACTGTATTTAGTCCTAAACACCCTATCAACATCTTGTTGTACCTCTTCATTTTCAACGGTAATGATTTTCTAATGCTCCTTCTGTGCAAACGAACATATTAGACGAACAATTATTAACTTGGGTAGTGTACCATGAAAGCTAATCGTCGAAGAATTCGGCTCACTTTTACATCGCTGGGTGCCAATTAAGCACAAAGCCAAATAAGCCCTACTAACAGTTCCTTGCTGCAAATTATATACCTACAAATTCTCTTAATAAACCAATAATTTTACAGCATCGGGATTAGGCATAATGTAGCATGGATATATTTGTATTTGTCTATTGTTTTATTTAAATCTTCAAGCTGTCAAACTGAAAGCGAAAGAGGATAAAAGTAATCGAAATTGGTCTTTTTGCTTAAACATTTTTGGAAATGCAACAAATTGCTCTTAAAAAAGGGTATAACCGCGTGCGTTTCTTACAGCGTCTCTCTCTAACAAGAGGTATTGGTATCCATTTATTTTCTGTTAAAGGAGGCTATTTAACGGGTACATTTTGCACTTTAAATTTGGCATTAAATTAAGAAGGTTCAAATAAAACTAATCAGCATTTAAAGCTCATTAATAAAAACTTGAGGTAGGTTACTTTGACATAAAGACGAGAAGTGGTAAAACTAGAAAGTTATTTTTATCAAATAAAATAATGTGGTCTAATTTGAATTAATAGATACTGAAAAAATAAATGCTCACAATCTATTATACTGTACGGTATTGAATGTAAAATTGTACACACACGCCTGAGTCCGCAATGAACTCATAGAGAGGACATTTTGGCTGCTAAAATGTATATGTATTTTAAATAAAGTATAAATTATCTCTACTTAGTAAATTACTACATAGGACTGCCCTAGACCATACATTGTTATAAGTGCCTCCATTCCAATCTTGCTGGCGGTTGATCCACGAGCCAAGTAGCACTTGAGGAAACTCATTGGCAGGTGCAGGCGACCAATCACAGCAGACTAGTTTTTTTTTTTTTTTTTTTTTAAATCACGTCAAGCAAGTATGACTGTGTGGCGCAAAACACCGTTCTGCACAGTTCTAAATAATCTTCCAACGCGCACGGCTCCATGGATAAGAGTAGGTTTATTTTATTTTGATGTATAGCATTCCACTTTTACTGTACACACGTCTATAAATACCCTCCATCATGCTTTTTTGAGGGCATATTGATAACTGCTTTGGGGACAACCATATTATTTTATTGCATGCATTTTATGGACATCTATTTCCCAGACTAAAACATCATGTTTTCATCGGCGGGAAAACGCTGCTTTACGATAGAATCTTTAGTAGCCAAAGAAGGTCCTTTAATCTCAGAAGATCCTATACGGCCAACGGCTCTAAATTACTCCAACCCTCCAACGGATGTGTTTATGAATGGTTACCAAGGTCCAACCGGTAGGTCCCTTTACCAGAACCCGGAGTTGGTGTTCCCTGAGACAGTTAACCATCACTCGTTGGCCATGAACCCTCATCAGCTGGGAGGGTCGCACCTCCAGCATCCGCACTTCTTTGGAACACAACACCGGGACCCACTACACTTTTACCCCTGGGTTCTAAGAAACAGGTTCTTCGGTCACAGATTTCAAGGTAAGTTAGGGTCTAGTGAGAATGTGTGTGTGTAACATAAAATAGAGAAGATATGTTTAATGTTATTTGCCTGTTGCATCTGAAACCCACAGTACGTGGGTGAATGGTGGATTAAAACGTTTCTGTAAATAAATGTCCACTATATGAAAATACAATAATAAAGGATTTTGCATTAAAATAGGTACGCCTATAGATTTAAATATTTTGTTATTTGCAAAAGTGTAAATATATAGTGTAGAAAATAAACAAGCTATATTTAAAATAAAAGTAGCTAATGCTAACAAACGTTTAATTTATTAGACACAGCGTTGTACGCGTAATATTTCCATTTCCCCCTGGGGCTCCACTTTGCTTGATATAAGATAAACAACTTTAGGTTAGAGAGCATTAAACTCGCCGCCCTGAGCCTTTCCTATGCAATGCCATTTGACAGGTAAGCTCAAGAAAAATTTAAAAGACAAAGTAAAATATAAATAACATGGACCAACATGTATATTTTAAAAAATGAATAGCCGCATATGTAAGATTAAATAAAGCCCATCTTTATAGTTCAGTTGGGGTGGACATTTCTACGTGGTTCAAATGTGCAAGACCCCATGCTGAGTAAAAACAATATGCTTTAGAATTTTCATCGAATTGGGGCCAATTACATTTCACGAGGGGGCTTTCACATTTTGCAATAGGCCTATTTATATCTGAACATCGCATAGCACACGTTTTTCGTCTTTTACATAAACTGAATCCAATAATAAATTACATGATTCATTTAAATAAATTTTTATAGCTTTGTGAAATGGCTTTTTATAATGGCCCCTACTAGCTTTGTGCTATGCCAAATGTATTGTGAGTTTTTACTTAAAGTGACTACAATCTGTAGGCCTATCGATAAAACAATAGCCAAAAATGTATAATGTTAAAAATTTTATATTTCAAAATATAAAAAATATAGTAAGTAATTCATCCTTACATTGAAACATCTTTTTTCATGGCAACAAATAGATAATTATAAACATCTGAACAGTTGAGCTATTTGCAAGATTAATTGCCGTCTAATTCATTAATATGCCTCAATAATTTAAATGTTAAATTAACCCAATTTAATACAATGGCAATCTGATCAAATGTCTCTCGATGTTACCAAATTAAAGTTGAGCAAATTTGTTCCACTAAATAGGTGTTTTTCTTTTAAGGTAAAAAAATATAAATATTAACACACATAGTTGGTATATTAGGCTATATGGTAACATGAAAAGTTATTTTACTACATTTAAATTAAAGTGAAGAACTCTAATGCGCTCCATTTAGAAAGTTCACAACTTGCACATCTGAAAGCCATTAAAATCATACTGCTTGGTCAAATGAGATCAAATCAACTCAAGCGGCGTTTCACCCAATTAATGCGAACGCTTCTCTGTAAGTGTGTCTTGCTCAGCTGAACAGCTCTTTCTGCATCCCAAAGGAAGCGATGTTTCCCAAGATAGCCTGCTACTCCACGGCCCTTTCGCCAGGAAACCAAAGCGCATCCGGACGGCTTTCTCCCCATCGCAGCTTCTGCGTCTGGAAAGAGCGTTCGAGAAGAACCACTACGTTGTCGGAGCCGAGAGGAAACAGTTGGCAAACAGTCTAAGTCTATCGGAAACACAGGTAGGGAACAAATCTATTTAGTGACAAGCAACTAATTTCAAGGCAAATGCTGCAAGTCAAAGACTGCGATAAATAAACTTAAAAGCAAAAATAATGACCACCTAAATCTTCCAACAGTGTTATTGTTATGGTTTGTTAGGATTGCTAACATACGTAGGCCTACTTTATTATTATATTTTGGAATAAATCAGGAAAAAATCTTTATGACATAATATGTTAATGATATAATGATAGCATTTATACTATATTACATTCATTTTCGAAATTTCCCCCTTGCCAATACCGATATTAATAAGCCTATTTTACAATACATTGCTTGGCTATCATATAATATTGATAATAAACAGACCTTATAAAAACTAAATTAGTCCAGTGAGTTAATCACTTCAGTCGGAGTTTTTGTTCACCGCAGGACGTCTGATGTCAATGATCCTTTACTGACATATTTTTACTCGCCAATCGTTTACGTTTTGGAAAACAAGCCCTATAAACCGACAAGAATAGGCTTGCTAAACAGTAATTTAGTTTACCGAGTCGATCCGGAAAGTAATCTCCAGTCTTCTACAAGGACGAAGTAGCTATGTAGGATAGGCAAAAATAGAATATAGTGGAAATAAATGACATAAAGCGGACAGTGTATAGACCGTTGGAGTTATAAAGGCTAAAGGAAGTGTTACATCCCTAACAGGATTAAAGGAAATGTTTCTTCCATGACATTTTCGGCTTTGGCTGCATATCTTTCAAGCAATGATTTCAGCAGCTTCAGCCCAAATCCTCCAACTTCAGCAATAATATTCAACAATATTTATCTTAAGTCAAATATTTTATCTGAAAACTAAATTGTATTCATACAAAACAATTGAATTTAGATTTTTATATAATTAATACATCTTTATACATGTTTCAGATGATATTCTACATTTTTAGGTTTAACAAAAATGTTAGCAATAAAGCCACTGTGTACCGCTGTAATGATCTTAAATGGCCTCTATGAAATATTTAGATTAAATGTTTAAATTCATGTCCGTCTTTCTGTCTGTCCCACCATCCAGGTGAAGGTATGGTTCCAGAACAGGAGGACCAAGTACAAACGTCAGAAGCTGGAGGAGGAAGGCCCTGACAGCCAGCAGAAGAAAAAAGGAAACCACCACATCAACAGGTGGCGCATCGCCACCAAGCAGTCCAGCTCCGAGGACATCGACGTAACCTCTGAGGACTGAAGTGACGCTCCGGCTCAACTACAGGACACAGACTCGTTACGTTACATCTGAAGGACTAATTCACCTCCACCACTACCACTACTCCTACCCCAGGCCACCACGTACCCTCCCCCCCCACACACACACACCTACTCCTACCCCCAGACAACCACCTACTCCTACCCCCCGACCACTACCTCCTCACTACTCCTACACCCAGACCCCCCCCCTCCACTACTCCTACACCCAGACCACCACCTCCTCACTACTCCTACACCCAGACCACCACCTCCTCACTACTCCTACACCCAGACCACCACC
>JAVQIZ010025878.1:0-35056 GCA_036023535.2 Galaxias brevipinnis | reverse complement strand
GCATTTGCAAATAGTTTTACAGAGACACAACTCTCCACACGCATTTGCAAATCGTTTTACAGAGACACAACTCTCCACACGCATTTGCAAATAGTTTTGCTACAATAATGACCCCATAGAAAACCACCGTTAGACTGGGAGATATCTATGGTTTTAGCTAGCTAACAATACATTAACATAGCTGACAAAAATATATAATTTCCCACAGTAAAAATGTGATTTAAAAATATTACAACTAACTTCACTAATTGCCAATATATAGCATACACTGCGACCTTGATCAGTCATTTTGGAAATATATAAATTCCTGTGTGGAAACTGGAGTATGCAAGGAAGGCTAAGCGTCTGAGTGAGTGAGTGTAAGCTAACAACATTAGCCAGCTAGACATTTAATTTAACTTAAGATATTTACGACAAGTAGCTAACAAAGAACGACAAGATGATAATGTGGATGTTACTTAGACAATGTTCATGACAGTCAACAGAAATTGCAACCAAGAAGCTCCACCTATTTTGAGTCACCCATAATTGCTTAGCCTATATTTTGGACTAGACGATATCAAGCTAGCGAGTTTGGCGTTAATCGCGCCGCCAACAAAAAATATTGTTGATTGAATACGTTTTCACGATGCCGCAGTAATATGGAAATACGACCATTCGGGCTTAGTACTTCACAAGTTTTGTTCAAATGCCCTTACCTTTCTGTTTGTAAATGAACTACGTCTTTGTTAAATAAAATATTGCTAGCCAGCAAGCTAGCTAGCTATGCACTTGCTACTTAGCCAGCTAACCGCTTCCTAGTAGTACGTGAAACTTAGTAAAGGCTGCCGGGTAGCCAGCTG
The DNA here is from genome assembly GCA_036023535.2 of Galaxias brevipinnis. Classification (NCBI taxonomy): domain Eukaryota; kingdom Metazoa; phylum Chordata; class Actinopteri; order Galaxiiformes; family Galaxiidae; genus Galaxias; species Galaxias brevipinnis. The sequence continues at coordinate 34,214 of JAVQIZ010025878.1, read as the reverse complement.
CTGGCTACAAAGTAGTGTTGCCAGATCTTGCGAGACAAGCAACTTCTCCAAAAACAAGCCCAAAAACAAGCACAACACTATATGGCCATATATTTTTAAATACAAAATTATTAAAACTAGGAGGTGTGAACGTTTATGAAAGCATTTAAACATTTTCCATAAGAAGAGTCAAGCGTTTACAGCTCTCGTGTGTGTAAATACATAGGAAGTTACTTTCTCTTGTTCTGTATACAGTCAGTCATGAAAACATGCATTCTATTTAAATAGCTTAATCCAATCTTGAGTCGCCTCAATTGTGCCTTCATATCATCGCCTACGTTTATTTTTTTACATTATGATTCTGGTTAAGTTTGTTCAAGTGCACGTGAAATAATACAACATATTTTATATTAGAATATAGCAAGAGTTTTTCGCAGCGCTATTTGGCCGCAGTCTCTATCTACTTTGTTTAAGCTCTATTGTCATTGTGAATAATCAGGGATTTTAATATTTTTGTAGGCGTAGCCTAATTGATTTAATAAATGTGCCAACATATATAACTTACAGAACAAAAATAAAACTATGAACTTAAATTAATTATAGCTCAACAACGGGTCCATAAAGCCTACCCTAGGTCACATAGGCCTACTACCTTTTACAAGGCTACTGGTAAAACACAAGCTGGATCTCGGCGAGGGAGGGGGCGGTGATATTACCCTTTATAAGTCAGTAGGAACTAAAGCCTAACCTAGTTCACATAGGCCTACTACTTTTTGCTAGGCTACACAAGCTCGATCTCGGCGAGGGAGGGGGCAGTGATAGGTAAGCACCTTGATATTATTAGACTAATGAGCAGACAGCGTCATTCAATGGCAATGCATGGAGGACAGTTGCCTATAACATACGTGAAAACAAAACGCTTATTAGATTTTCTTTACAAGCAACCATCTTCATTTAAAAACAAGCCCAAAAAACCGCATCCCGCAACTCCTGTTTTTTTATGCGACTTTGAAAAAAAGAAGCCCAAAGTTGCTTGTTCTCAGCGGACTTGGCAACTCTGCTTTTGGTGCGCTATTCCACAGTACATAGCCCTAAAGAAAAATGAACTGCTCGACCACTGACAATAATAGCTTTTTAACTCAAGACACCATTGAACCAGTGTCAGAATAAGGCAGTGTTTTAAACTATATATTTTTACAGTTGTTTTGAAAATGTATTTAGGCCTACAAACAATAGGCCTATGAGCGCCTTTCTAAGGACACTTTACAAATGAAACGAACTAGGGGTGCGCTAAGGAGAACAAGATGAATAGGAAATTAATAATATTGCAAATTAGCATACGCTTTGTATTTTCATGATAAAATGAAGGCTACTGCTAGGAGTAGGGGGTGATACATAAACTTGAGATACTTTTTTATAAGCAGAAGAGATGATTTTATGTGCACTGACAACAACTGAGTAATTTAACATTCACTCACAGAAATGCCGGTTGGTTGTAACCAACCCAAAAACTGGATAAGACCTGCTGGGTCGGTGTTCATGGGCTAGTACGTTTGAAATTTTTTTTCGCTTGGAAGGTTCCTAACTGAGTGAAATGACCCGGAAGGATCTTAGTGGGGACCATGGTAAGTGCTGTTCGAATTATCGTTGCTTCTCTCTCAGTACCCGTACAACCATATTATAGCGGGGGCGCGTCTAGACCTTTGAAACACCAAGGCTGAGCCCTAAAGATATTAATCGCTCACAAATTATTTGAAACGAATTAATTAATTAGCCAATGGTATCATGACGTCTCTCAACTGTATTATAGAAAATCCAGTGTATAGGACTAAAAAATGGCGTTTCATAAGAAAGTGAATAATGTAAAAAGCATATGTAATATCAGATACACTGTACTACATACACATACATAAAAAATATTTAATTGTAAAAATATGCTGGGTTTATTTAATTCCACCTTTTGTGTGGGCCTAATTTATTTATTTTTTTTAAAGTATCTTTAATTCTCTTCCAAGTTTTAATGTGAACCAACATATCATTGCCAGATAGGGGTCACCTTTCTTGTTCCTAAGTCTGGTGCAAATTTGTTCTCTCCCCCTCTACCTTGTTCTCCTCCTATGTGGTCTGCCTGTTCTCCTGTGTGTCTGCCTGATCTCCTCCTTGTCCGCCTCCCTGTACTCCTCCTGTGTTGCCTGTATCCCCCTTCTCCTCCTGTGTTGCCTGCCACCCCCTTCTCACCCTGTGTTGTCTGACTGTTCTCCTCCTGTTTGACGGTTCTCCTCATATGCGGTCCGCCTGTTTTCCTCCTGTGTTGTCTGTGTCCTTGTTATCCTCATGTGTTGTCTGTCTCCCTGTTCTTTTCCTGTTGGCTGTTTGTTCTCCTCCTGGGTTGTCTGCCTCCCAGTTCTCCTCCTGTGTGGCCTGCTTGTTCTCCTCCTATGTGGTCTGCATACTCTCCTCCCGTGTTGCCTCCCTGTTCTCCTGTGTTGTCTGCCTCCATGTTCTCTTGTGTTATCAGCCTCCCTGTTCTCTCCCTGTGTTACCCATTTGTTCTCTGCCTGTGCTCCTACTGTATTCCCTCCCTGTGTTACCCCTTTGTTCGCAGCCTGTGTTCCCCGTGTTCACTTCCTATGCTCCTCCTGGGCTGCCTTGCTGTCCTATCCCATGCTGTTTCTTGAAAAGGAGTCTTATTTCCATATCTACAAAAGACAGATTTGTTTTAAAACATTGTATAACAATTCGCAACTCAACGCTGTACTGGTATTTCTCCAGCCAGGAACCTGTGAGAATGCCACACAAATGCACAGCTTCGATTTTTTAAAGGTTTTAATAAAGTCTGAAGAGCAGAAGTAGGTCATAGAATTACATGAAACTGAATTATTTAAGGAAAGCTGAATATATTGTGTGTCTGTATCTCTAATTTACGGTGGCCCTGAGAGTCCAATGCACTTCAACTTAAGAAAACACTTGCAAATAGACAAAACACATGCAAATTAAGAAAACATCTACATCAACACATGCGCAGCATTTAGAAAACACATTACAGAAACTCGCTGCAAGTACAGAAAACACAACACAAGAAATGCGCTTCAAATCCAGGCGTCAATTGTACTTTAACATTGAAGCTACAGAGCTAACTACACAATGCTGGTAACAAATATACTTTGTCTCTGTTGTGGCCATTCAGACAGCATAAAAACAAATCACTATATCCACCAAAGAAGTGACAAAGGGCCTACATGTAGCCTACAGTTGTCAGGAACACATTACGTTATGAATCCATCCATTCATCCATCCATTTGCTATGCCGCTTATCCATTGCAGGGTCGCGATGGGCTGGAGCCTTTCCCAGCTGACACAGGGTGAGAGGCGGGGTACACCCTGGACAGGTCGCCAGTCAATCACAGGGCTGAAACATAGGGACAGACAACCACTCACACTCACACTCACACATTCAGACAATTTAGAGTCACCAATTAACCTGAATGTGTTTGGACTGAGGAAGCCGGAGCACCCGGAGAGTACTCACGCAGACACAGGAAGAACATGCAAACCCCATACAGAAAGGCCCCAGCCCAACCCGGAACCTTCTTGCTGTGAGGCGACAGCGCTAACCACTGCACCACTGTGCCCCCCTTACGTTACGAATCAATTAGGTTATTTAATTACCCATGATAAAGATCAGCTCCAAACAATAACAAAACAGTAATAATAACAAAAGTGCAGAAGAGCATAAATGCTTGGTGACCGGCGTGAGAAATTCTGTTCTGGTGAACACAACCAGTTTCGGGGTGCTTCGCCACCATTCGTGGCGCTCTCGGCGCTTCGCAGCCAGTGGACACCTGGCAGTGGCAGCCTTCGCTACTAGCCTACACTAACACATGACTGCTAGTTGCAAGTTTCCAGCAGCGTATATTCAGAGTTTAACGTCATGACGCATACATTTTTGCAATGCAGAATGACATGTTGGTATCGATAAGAGGAATCGTTAAGTTCGGAGGTGTACAATTCTGAAGAATCTGTCAATTTGGAACCATTTCTCAGCTGGAACCGGTTCTCAATTCCCATCAATGCCCATACTATATAGTATGCCAGAAAAATATTTGGGCTGCGTCTCAATACTCATACTACCATACTATATAGTATGCCAGAAAAATATTTGGGCTGTCTCAATACTCATACTGCTATACTATATTATAAGCCAGAGAAATATTCAGTATGTCCCAATACAGTATGCCAAAAATGCATGCAACAGTACATACTTTGCAAGTGCCTCTGAAGTACCTACTAAAAGAAAAAAGTAGTAATAGTAGTATGCGATTTGAGACACAGCATTGGTCAACAAATTGATAGACACACCCCATTTCCTAGAGGGTATATAAATCTCTAGGATTTCTGGGTATTGTTGTCCACTGTGAATGGCCAGATTTGAACGCCAAGCTTGAAAAATGAAAACAACGTTTTTAAAGTCCTCTAGTTTGAGATTATTTTGTTATTTAAAGCAGAGATGTATTGTAATTAACATTTGAAACAAAATATTAAGTGAAAAGGTGAAATTTCCCTTTAACCGTAGCTAACTGTCTAATACTAAGGAATAACTTAACTTACATTTAACAAAGCTTGCTGCTGATGGATAATCCAGGGAAGGTATAAGGCATCAAAATAAAGGATAAGCTTCCTCGCAAAACCAAGTGAAACATGACAAATATTTGCAAAGCAATGATAAGTGTTTGCTGGCCCATGCATCCTTTCATTAAGATTTTCCTTTGTCATCTACATTTAGGATTATTAACTTGTATGTATTCTGGAACTATGGAAAAAGTTAGTAACGCTTACTGAAGTATTTTTTAGCCAATGTTTTTATGAAGTACTGATGTGCTTGAGTAATTGATTTTGTTACAGCTTTAACCTCCGCAGGCAGCACAATATTGTCTTTAAATTCAATACAATTAAAAATGCAAGCTTGATTAAACGGGACACATATCAGGTTTTATGGAAAATGTCCTGACCGATTGTTTTGAAATAGATATTTCCTGTCAAGCTTGGCATAGCATTTAGTGATGAGAGGGCTTTTGAATAATACATTTTAGTTCTTACCCACACTTTATACTAATAACTATTATAAGTAAAATAATAAAAATATGTACAGATGTTTTGAAATATTTTGTTATACATAATTGTGCCATATATTGATTATTCAAACTGAATATGGAGGCTTTAATTATGATGAGACACATATAGTCAACAATATAGAGTGATTTTAAAATGGAATGCTCATACTCTATCTAAAGTATATATGCTGCATATTCATATGAAAATTGCTTTGGTTACAGTGAGAACTAGGCTTAATGCTGTAGAATGACAAATAAACATCAGAAACCATTTGTCTAATTGATCCCAGTCCCACCAATGGTCTCTTTGTTTCACTTATGAATCCTGACTCCCCAGCTCCATTGCACCTCTGCACAGCATTCTACTTTTCTTCGGTCCCTTTGAAGGGGATAAAATCATTAAAAATATAGACTGTATGCTGTGCTCCTGCAGTACTGCATAAATTTCTTCATACTGTGTTATATTAACAATATACTACCCTTAATACAAAGACAGATCACAGACATAAACAATAGCAAAATTATGCATTCAAGCATCTGTATCTGTGTTAAATTATTTAATAATAATTCATAAAAAAAAGGAAATGTAATATTGTTCCCAAAACAATTAACTTATGTTAATTTCTTTAACTGCCTTCCACTGCTGCAAAATAAACGTTGTCAACCCTGTATACATAATAATAATAATATGCTGCAAAAACCTTGCAGTTTAAATTATAGAGATGTTCTAATCTTTGGCTGATGGATGATGTTGTCCAACAGGTGGCAGTCTGGAACTCATAATATACACAATTGAATCACATATAGCACAGTGACATTGGCACATAGCTTAATATAAAATAGCCTGTATCAGCAGGTGCATTTCCTTCTGAATTGTCAAAGTTTAATAGTCCCTGATAACCTATGACTTCTTTCATTTACCCACTCTGTATACTTATTCATACTAAAGAACCCATTCTAATGTATATCCTTCTCATGATGTTTTTATAGTTTGAACCCAATATGTGAAATACACATATTATGTCTTATGTACTAATCCACTTATATTTTTCAGGAAAAGTCATAAAGTCTCAATTACAAAATTTGAAAAGTAAAAAAAAAACTTTAGCCTATCTAGTGTATTACAAACGCCACATTCTACAATCATTGCTTTTATATGTAGCTGAAGAAGAAGAATTATCATAATTTATGGCCTACTGATGAAAAATTATTTTTAACGGTAATTTTTATGAATAGTTGACCACAACTTAGATTAACCATTGAGTTCATCTTCCCCAGCTGTCGGTTCATGGTTTTACAGTGGAGTTGCTAGACTATATCTAAACTCATGCGCCATAATAGTAATTTCCATGCGTCTAGCCTACCTACGCCTACATTACTTTTTTTTCGTTTCCCGTTCTACTGTTTCAGCCAAGGTAAAAGTAGTTCCGACATTTTTTCCCCCCCAAGATGGTTAATTGGCTTTTTAGCCCTATTTAGCTGGGTATTTGCTGACAAGGATGGCAAGTATATCGATATAGTTATGTCAGAGCTGAGTCTACCTCACAGTCGATGTTGTAATTCTTTTTCTTTTTTTTTTGTTTTAAATAAAAAATGTCATGATGAAAATGGCACGGCCAAACTATTTTCCACAATAAATAATAATAATAAATAACCGCTAAAAGTTTTCAGGATTTGCTATGAAAAGTTTTCAGTGTCCTCCTACATTATGGCAATCGCGTATCTAGGCCTACAATGGATAGTCGCCTACAATATGTAATTATTAATCTTAATTTATACGATTATTTTCAATAAAAAATGTATTCTCACAGTAGCAGGTAGACCATATCAGATTAAATAAAACGTCTAGAACAGTTTTCTCTGTGTTGAGACGATTTTCATATTGATGTGCAACACGCGTAAGGACACTGTAGCCTACATTGTAGCGGAAGGATACAATACCGAATGTTATCGCTCATGTTGGTACGGAGGATTTTACCCAGCAAATATGTCTGCCTAAGGGGAACTCGCAAGTGACACATAGGGGATATTTCACGAACTATTACTACATTAACCACTATTTTGTTGTCTGTGAGACCTACAACAAGAAAGCGAAGCTCGTCCTGCCAGACCCGATCGCCCTAGTTGGAATTGTTCCCGTGAAAAGGTAAAATACTGTGTGGAGTTTTGTTAATGGGTTAGGACTAACCTAGGTGAAAGAAGTTAGGATACAAGACAGGAGCTTACGCTGTGTATTATGCAGAATGGATGTCATGTTTCCCATGCCTACTTTTCATGTATTTCAAATCACCATTACTTAAAGTGAATTAAGCCTACCTTACTTCTTAAACCAACATTTAATTACCAGTTTATTATGTGGCCATACGTTACAGAGATAGCTAACGTCATAATATTTTCAGGCGTATGTATTATATAGCTAAATACTTCCCTACGATAATAGACATTGCCACCTACTCTGCTAACTTACTGTAGTCGAAGCCATTCGCGTCTTTTTGCTTTTCCGTAAGTTTTTCTTTGTATTTTTTTTTGCCAATGCTACGTAGGGGTATGTTTTGTTTTTGTTTTGAGAAACTGTCTTTCTTAATGATTCTGTGAAGCTGTCTGTTAACTGATGTTAATGTGTCTGTGTTGTCACAAGATTTTCCAAAAAGAAATATGCATATATATATATATATATATATATATATATATATATATATAACAAAACAAACCAAAGCTTGCAGTCAAATTAACACTCCATTAATAGACCATTCACATTTTTGTAGTAGCTAGAAGTCTACCACCTAGTTGGATTTTAGTCTTAACATACCGTTACTTTTGTCAATGACAATATGATATATTCTTTGTACAAATGTTTGCCTAATGTTATGTTAATCACTTCCAAAACAGATTTCTAAATTCATTACATTTTGTGATTTCAGTTTCAGCAAGTAAAACATGTTATGTCTTCAAAGGTGTAGGCTAAATTACAAAGTTTTTGTTTCCTCTTCAGGCTTGAACATTGCCAGGCAGGATGAATCCTCAGCAGCGGATTGCCGCTATTGGAACAGATAAGGAATTGAGTGACTTACTGGATTTTAGTGCGGTAGGATGTCTGTGTTCTACATCATTACTTACTATTCAGTGCTAATTATAATCACATAAGTACAATCTAGATACTTTTGGGATAGTCTAAACTTTTCAATACATTTAAAAACGAACCTTTTCTTATCTTTTCTTGTAGATGTTTTCTCCACCAGTTAACAGTGGTAAAAACAGACCAACCACTCTTGGAAGTAGCCAGTTCAGTGCATCAGGTAGGATTCTATGTCTGAATGCTATTTTAATGTATCCTCTGCTATGGAGCTTGTTTCTCCCCCCTGTAAAATGTATGTTAAAGTAAAGTGTGACAGATTTAGCCATTTAGTGCCTGGTATCTGCTATTTTGGTTTTCGCAAAAAATTTTTCCATTTAGTGCAAACTAAATTTAGTTCTCACCTCAGCGCTGTGTCTTTGTGCACACAGTGCACATTTAGCGCCTGCAGCAGGATACCCCCAGCTTAGACTAGCATGTAGTGACTGCAGTGACCTATGATAGACCCGTGAATGTAAAGAAGTGGAACACAAACTGGTAAATAATAAATGTAATAGATAAGAAATAAGAAATAAACCCATCAATGATATATATATATATATATATATATATATATATATGTATATGTGGAATGTAATTTGCTTCTAGAAATTATGAGCAGTAGAGTGATACACTGAAGGATTGTACATCCTAAACGTAAAGCTGGGACAGAAACGTAGCACTGTAGTTCATGGCATTGGTCTAACCTATAGTAGTCAGGTATTTTACAAAACCCAACGCAAGCACTACTTACAGCAGTGTAATATTAAATTTTATTGTTCCCTTTTGTTATATACCCAGCCTACACTGCCTTTGTTATTTTAGTACATTATAGGCAAACCAGAGATATAATAGTCACATAAATGCAAAGCTGTAGCTGGCATGCTTGATCCTTCCTGCTTACATTTTATTAAGTGTCACTTTTGTTCATTGCCTTTATTGGAATTATTTCCCAACTACTTATGTTCTAGTGACATTATTACAAACTAGGAAACTGTCAAGGTTTTTACTGATGAATTGGTAAAGACTGAAAAGTGGTTAGTGTTAATATTGGCCATTTGAGCTTCTTACATTTGAAAAATAGAGAACAAATTCTAATAATACACTTAATTGAACTTAAAAGTTGCTGTAATTAAAAAATGTCAGGGCCACTATAATAATTTCTTATTTTAGAAAGTACATTTAATATAGACTGCTATTCATCGAAAGCATGTCATGAGCAGCCTGCAATTTGTAGGCTATATACACTTAAAAAATAAAAATAGAAAATAGACCAGATTTGCATGGTGTTTTTACTTAGAATATAAATTTAGGATTTACCAAAGCACATCCTCATTCATGCGAAAAAGCTATATTTTTTGTTCCACAAACAGAAACAAAAAATTGGAGCTGTCTTTTTGAACCTGTATATCCCATCATGTGATACACCATTGACTTGGACATGTTTTCGTATGTGCAGTGTTGCATATGTAAAGACCAAAGATAATGTATCTACTGTTTAGGTAACTTTGTGCTCACATGGCATTTGATAAAGCACTAGTTGGAAAGCTATATTAGGAACAGTTCCATATCATGGAATCTCTCAATCCCTATGGGGGTGCTTTAGAATGGTCAGAGAACAATGCCAATAGTTGTATGATTTGTTGAAATCAAAGATGGTCAAACATTTCATTTTGTCCAAGTGTCTTTCAGACCACTTTCCTTCAGCAGATTTATTATTGATGTAATGAGAAGAAATCTTATACATGCAAAGTGTTTCATTGTGTTTTAATTGTTTTGCTGACATCAAATCAACGACGCATGTTATTACGCCCCCTTTAGAAGAAGATAAGATGCTAAATTTGGACTGAACTGAGGTTTAAATTGGAATAAGCTCGTATTTTTGAAAGATATGTATAGTAAACTTTTTTTTGGTGCTTAAATTCCTTGCCATTGTTGAGTCTTTATTAAGTAGTCTGTATTGGAATCCTGCATTCATCCCTTGTTCTGTGCTCTATCCCTAACCAGTTTACAATGCCTTTATATTGACAATCTATTTTCGAATACTGGGATGCCACTGGAGGGGAGTATTCTGGGACTTTATGGATATTTCTTAATGATGTTTCCTGAATCATTCTTCTCTACCTTCACTTGGTGAAGAGAATTGTGTTGTTGCCATAGTGATGCAAGTGTTTGAAGGCTGCGTTCTTTGCATTTTGCTTTTGGGGAGTCTGCCAAGAGGTTAGAACATCAAAATAATGTTTTCTGTCATCCAGAATGAGGTATTACATTACTATTAGGCTTCACATGGGGTGCCATTATTTGGATTGAAAAAAACTAGATCCAACTCCAGTGTCCTTTGATGTCCATCTTTTTATTATTTTCCAAGTCTTTGATGGGTATGATATCAAAGATGCAGTTGTTGGCATTTGCTATGTGAGTATTTGTTTTTTAATATTTTTTTCTCTCACAAGTACAGGTTTAGGTAGATAGTGGCATAAGCTACCTCAGCAATGAACGCTGGGCTAATAACTTGCAATTAGAGTCTGAAGAAGGGCTGTTTCAAAAACCTACAGCCTTTGGTGTTTATTAATATACACAAGTCCAGCTATACTTTGGAGGGTAAACACATGAATGGTATCTACTTATTTCCTCTTTGGACATTCTGGTAATATTTAGATAGAGGGGTTTCAGTCATCTTAGGATCTTAATGCCATGGCTGGAAAATGCAGCACAGCGGACCGAACACTGAGAGGCAGAAACCAGCAAGGCTTCTTTTGAGAACAAGTGAGGAAGGGCTATTAAGAAAGGAGGGAATAAGTAATGGCCTCTGTTTGATGTCCAAGTCTCCTGTGACAAAGTGGGGCATGTGGACAGGGCCCTGGGGATTTTGTTCTCAAGGGATCTGTTGGCCTGCTGCTGTGAGGAATAGCCCACAACTTGTTTAACTTTATGCACTCATTAGCCAGATGAGGCCAGAGGAAAGGACACCCGGATTAAGTTTTTTTCAGGTCTTCCCTGTTCTTCTGTATTTATCCTGTATATGGTGTCAAGAGAATGAACGTGTTTCTTTTTAAAAAAAAGTTTCTGCTATTTTTTTTAAAATGTTGGCGTTGCTTTGAAAAATCTAATGCTACATATAAGAAGTGAAGAAATTACGCACAATTTGAATGCTCGTGAAGTGTATATTCATGCGCATGCCAAAAATATAAAGGATTACTGTTGTCTTTAAGTATTGATATTTATCCAACTAGAATGGTTTTCTAACCAAATTTCTGAGGCTCTATCAAATCACAGTCCTGAGTTATGGAGAAAGTTTAGGACTTCATTTCCCTAGGATTGGTCGTTCTGCAAAAATGTATTCAATAGCAAAGCGCCAAAGTCTCCACAAAGTTGCAAGGATGCCTTGAACAACATTTAGGCACCTGTAGGCCTCACTCAACTCAGTTAAGGTATGTGACTCAAACATCAAGCCTCATGTTTTTTTGGGAGCAGTGTTCTCTGCCTTTCTGCTCTGACATGAATATCAGTTTTGCCCACAGTATTTTTGATGGTGGAGTCATGAACATTGAACTTAGCCCATTTGTATGAGTCTGTAGATGCCTGTGTGTTTAATGGTTTCTTTATTAGGGCTGTGTATTGGCAAGAATCTGACGATACGATACAGGGGTTACGATTCAATATATTGTGATACTGTAAGCAAGGCGATATATTGCAGTTTTGTTTTTATCTAACCTTTGGAAAACTGTCATAGTATGTAGTAAAACAAAGTTTACTTGCATTTCTCTCATCGACGCATGCCGACAGAACAGCGGGGTCTGCATTTGAATTGATTAAAGTCCCTGTAACATCCAACATCATAGCACAACATTCAGATGAGCACTCAGATCCTCACACATAGTTTTTTTTTTACCTTTTTCAGACTGATAGACATGGAAACTTTTGTTTGGGACTTCAGGAATTCCTTATGATTTTCCATTATGTGCGAGTGGAAACCATGTGCAGATAACTTTACTCTGATGGTCAGGGTCATCTGCCAAAGTCGTTCCGCTTGGACGTCAATATTCTTACGGAGCGCTCTGAGACACTGATCCGTTACTACATGAAGTGATTGGTCGTGGTTATTGTAGCTAATTGTAGTTTAACCTGTTATTCAATTGAAGGGTGTATTCATTTGAAATGGGGGACATTGGATGTCGCCCAATTTTCTATAGGATATAAGTTTAACCAAACAGATCTGCTGCTATTGGTTTATTTAAGGTCTCCTCTATTTAGCGTTAGATTTGAAGTAAAAACCTGATGTAAACTGTGTGGAAGGAAAGGAAAAGGTTATTGGGCAAATACCTTTTTTAAGGCACTGTACATGGAGAACCAGCTTCTGTTGTTGTTGTCCCTCTTCACTGTGGGAGCCTTGGACTTGCATGGGTAACCATATTGACAGTTTAACCAATCACAACAATGAACTTCAGAGCCAGTAACTGATGTATTTATTCCTTTCCCAATGCAGTCATGCCGTCAGGTGCTCTGATAACTGATTCCGTAGCTTTGTCGATGAAGCTGTTGCATATAGCCAGAGAGGCCATGGCATTGCCATTATGTTGTTGTTTTGAACTTTTTTGGTATTCAAAGTTCAGCGCATTTCTGGTCATGTCTAACTGTACTTCTCAATGGATTTTTTTTAACCTTACTTTTTGCCAACTTTGTGGTTTATCCTTGCAACCTGAAGCCTTCTAGTTTTGGTTTTGAAATTATTGATCAAATAAGGTGTCTCTCTTCTCAATCATTGTCAGTGAATTTTGAAGGTTGGAGAACTGAATCTCTTGAATAGAAAAATCCCACTATCAATAAATTTTTCCTCAATGAATCTGGTTTCTAGTGTTTTTAGATACTTCAGGAATAGTTTATCACAAAATGTGTAAAATATATATTATAAATAATATACTGTATATATTTATTTACCTATAACCCCATAAACACACAGGACTGACACACAAAACACACACTTTTCAGGTTATGTGGTTTGTGAGGATATGGAAATAACAGTATTTGACTTTGCATGACCTAAGGTTTGATACAATTATCAGGATTTCCATTTCAGATATAGAAAATGCTGATGAGTAGAAATGATTGTTGTGTGGGCCTAATCCCCAGTAGAGACTGTCTCTGCCGCTCATAGAGACTAGATGCAGTTGCAACTGCATTTGCCCTTAACATGGTATGTTATTTTTAGGTCTAGGGCTGAAATCTTTTTTTTTTCCTGTTCTGTGCAATATACTAATCAAATTGAAGGTCAATCTCTTCTCTTTTAAAAGACTGAAGGATTAATACGAAACACTGATTTATTTCTGGTTTTAATTTGTCTTTTTGAAGGATTAGGAGTGGTAAATTGAAGACGAGGAACTGAATCTTTCATAAAGCTCTACACTTTCATTTCATGCAACTGCATTTTTGTACGTTACCATGGTAATTATTATACTGAAGGAATGGATTTTAGCATTGGCTTCAGTAGATCATTGGGTAAGGGAGAAAACTTGGTTTTTATATCTTATATTCCACAGTTTTTGTTTTGTTTTTTGGCCTACATGTTTTACAAATTGGATTTGAAAACTGTGTTCTTGTTTGTTAACACATGTCTTTGCACCATCAGTATTTGTTTGCTACCAGAGGGCACTCATCTCATTGGGGCTTCCCTGTGTCCTCTTGTGATGTTGTATTGAAATGATTAGTTGAGGTCATCGGAATGAGCTATCACCTTGGATGAGAATTAGGGCCTGGCTTCGTGCTGACAGACTAGGGTTAAAGGCTCCAGCTAAGTCCCCTGCCTGTGAAGCTGTGCTGTGTTATATTGAGCATCTTAGTCAGGGGCATAGACTTAGACTCACTCCTAGGCCTAGACGATGGGGGGGGGGGGGGTCACCACTCCAAAATGCATCCCCCTGATGTAATAAACATGCTGCTGATTGGAGGAACCCAGGGGTTTGGTAGGTAAACCTTTAGTGTTTGATGTGTGTTTGTTTCACCTCAAAAGATGCAGGCACATTGATTGCATAAAGAGAATGCACTTGTCAGTAAGCAAAAAAATTATAATTCTGTGCTAACCTTTCTACTGAGTGGATTCGGTTCAACTTTATTTATTTTTTAAATTGGTTCTGGCATTCTTTGTAGAAACTTTTGTGATGCAACTGCTCTTGAAAAAGAAATGGCAGAAGCTAGAAGTAGAAGATAGGTACTCTATATCTACGTTTGACACACTTCATTTATTCAGTCACTGTTTGGATAGATTCGGTTTCTCTTCTTTACATCCTTTAACTTTTAAATTATGTTAATCAAATATTACCGAACATGGCATTGAAATGACATCCCTTTTACCTATGAACATTGCAAACTGAATTAAAATTAAAGTAATTGATTCTGCTGAACAACTGCACCCTGACAGTTAGTGATAGTGGAGATAAATTCCTCATCTCTTTAGGCTGTATGCTCCGGATCCTCTGATGGAGCTCAAGGTTGGGGGAAAAAGCACCTTTCCCCTGTAAGTGTTTGTGAACTTATGGTGAGAGGCAGAGGAAGGAAGGAAGGAAGTGTGGAAATTGTGGGGAATGAGAGTTTGGATTAATGCGTCTGAACTGGCCATAGCCAGACAAATGCAGCAGAACTGTACGGGAAGGATCCTCTAAAGTGTGGCAGTATGGGAGAGATAGGAAAACAAACATGAACCCAGTGTGGAGCTCACAGAGATTGCCTGTTTCTCCTTGCCCTTTAATGATAGGAATTGAATGGGGAAAATGGGATTGCTTGTTATTACTCAATATTACCTCTTGTTGAACTTTGAGGTAAAAATGGACTATATAATGTTTTTAACTAATTTCAGTCATATTAATTTCAATGTTTTTTTTTTAACAAAGTGTTTTCTTCTGGATGTATTTCTATTTTTCTTTATCTGTATTAAGTATATGTATTAACAGTTTTACACAGCCTTCCCAGGCAGGGGTTGTCCCTCTTAGCCAACAGATCATCATCTAGTGACAGAAAGTGTAGCTGTTAGATTTGAAGAAACTAAAATAGCTCCCCTCTTTGCATACAGGCAAATAATCTCAAGCTGTGCACCCTCGCGTCCTGGTTGCCGGCAGTGTTGTCAGATGTGTTTCGTTAAAGCCTCCGTGACACATTCAAATGTGTATCTATTCATCTCTACAAAGCATGTCTTAACCTGCCTGCCTGATGACTGTTTGTTATGGGTATTTCAAAGGAAGAGCGATCTTGCCATTTGCTCTCTAGGCTTCTCTTTGTGACAGAGCTTTGTCGAAGACTTGATCAAAGAGAGATACAGATTTAATAAAGATACTACATCAGTGATCCTCCATTGGTTAAGCTTTGCGATAATTAGATCAGTGTTAAACCATTCTACTACAGTTATGGTTAGTACTGATACTGATACGGGTCTATCGTTTGGGTTTAGTTTAGATGATAAAACTTTTGAGAAAAAGTCCTATATCAGTCTAAAACTTCAGCTGTTCCATAAGCAGAGCAATGCCTGCTTACTCTGCCTGTTTGGTACTGTAGCAATGTATACACGTCCCAAAGTCTTGGACATCAGTTGGCGATGTCACGTCTGGTGTGTGTTTTTAGCAGTGGCCGGTAACGGTCATGTATGAAGTAACAACTGCATCTTTTTTTCAGTTGGGGTTTGCCAGGAAACAGGGGCTGAACAATCGATGCAGTGCCCTTTTCACTGTATGTCTGACTGAGGGGGATGTGGACACCTGCTCAGCAATTAAACTCCAGAGGAGAGCAAACTTTGCCAGGAGAAATATTTGCCCTCCATTCAAGGTTGTGTTCACATGTTTGACTTGAGATGTTGAGGATATTACGTGTTTGTTCCTGGCATGCAGATGGCAGTGATCTGAGCAGCAGTTCCCCATGCTAAACAGCTCTGCTCTATATGATGGAAGAACAGATGCACGGTACTCAGAGAACCAAAAACTGTTCAGTGCTCACAGAACTGATTTGGAACTGAGCTATCATTTATAGCTACTCTATGATTTGATTTGTTTTCTTTGTATGTAGTTTCTCTTTAAATAAACATAAGTGGAACTGATGTTATTGAGCTACTGCATATTTTCTATGGATGTTTTAGTGTTTATAATGTCATTGGAGATAATTTCTTTACATAGTGCAAATAAAATTAGACAGTAATTATAGTTTATTCCTCAGTGTTGGGTCAGCAAATGTTTGGCCCATATACATATAGCAATGAGCTCTTTTACAAATGGAGCCTTTTTAATTCAAGTTGTGCATATGCTGCTAACCATTAAATGTATGCTAGCATATTATTTGCACGTATATCACACCATCTTTTAGCACAAGTTGAATACATTTTTTATGGTGTGTTATACTATTCTTAACTGTAATGCATTCCTCCATGTAGCAAACTGGAGTGAATTCTGCTTTATTCCAAGGTATTAGATCTTTAATGGTCCTCTTGAGTGCAGACAAAGAAATTGTAGGTGGTTTGTTAGCCTTAAAAATATAAACACTAAATATGATTCCATTCTCTTATGTAGTAGAGAGTAGGCGTTCAGAAAATATTTTTGGCTCAGGAGTTGTGCTGTGCCCAAGTTTCAGTCTGCTATGGCCAAAGTGCCCTACAAATGTTCTTTTAAGCAAAGAACAAAGAAATGCTTAGATTTTTTTTGAAAACACTAAAGAGGAAAGTTAGGGTAGGATATCTAATGACTGCCAGACTTTGAAAAAAAATACGATATAAGATTTGCACAAAAGCAGTACCCGTTCCAAGTTAAATCCATATTTAAATTCTCATCTCGACAGGCACTGCATGTAAATTAACATTTTTTGGCACAGATCTGTATAGAGGCGGAGAGCCAGGAGAAGCAAATCCACTAACGCCAAGATGAAGATTTCTGATCTGCCTCATGTCTTTGTCTGTTTCCTGTTCATTTCCATTATTAAGAACTGAATTTCAGAAATAAGCAAGCCATGTCCTTGACCCCCAACCGAACGAAACACACACAGCTTGATGCCGAAACTGTGTGACCAGGGTGCCGGTGTGTGGAGTAGAGATTTGATAGTATGTCACAGAGTGGAGTAGAGATTTGAGAGTATGTCACAGAGTTGAGTAGCCAAAGATGGGATGGACATGTTTGTGTGCCGATGCACTCTAACATTTCTTCCCACAGCAGCAGCAGTACAAACACGTTTCATAAACCAGTTAGTGTGATGCGTATTGTAGGTAAATGTAGTACATTTTGTAGAAGATAAACTCATGTTATTGCAAAGATGAGCTTTTGGAGGGTTCGCTTTCATAGCATTGGTCTTCATAGTTAAATACAGCAGAAAGAAATCTTGTCCTGGTTCAATATCAGTGTCTCCAGGGTTGGGGGACAGGATTCATGCTTTCAAAACATTAGATAATATGACTACTAGTTTTCGAATGTTGAAGAGACAGCGAAGTAACTCCGATTTACAGAAAGGATTGATCACAATTTGGAATAGCATTTTATTAAGTAGATATAATGTACACAGTCATATTTAATATAAAAAAGACAATCTTTTTTTGATAAATGTTTTTCCAACCTGACTTTAAGACTGTGCCATACAGCCATGTAAAAACAATGTCTTTGGTTGTACAGTGCTGATCCTTAGGCCTGACATGTTAACATGCTATTGTTGTGTGCCTGTGTTTGTATACCACCTCGTATTGTGCTATTGTACATGTCTGTCTTGCTGCCTGCAGTAATCCACTCTTCATCACTAGCTGTGTGAGGAGAGAAAGGAGCCTGGAGCCCCAGGCAGGATCTGGCAGTCACACCAGAGACTGGAGCTGGTGACAGCTAGTGCCCCAAAGAGCCATGCCGTTGCCACAGTCAAAGAGCCAAGGGCTTCAGCTAGTGTACAGCATGTCATCTCGCCTGATTCTCATCGCTAGGTTCCTGGAATTAAGCTGTGCTATTGTTTGATTACACAGCCGGTGTGGGAACTAGTTGATTGGCAGTGGAGGCTCTACCTTGTGTTGAGTTGAGTTGAATTGGCTGCTGTTCTCTGTTCACTGATGTCTGCCACACAGCCTTGTTGGCCTCGGCATTGTCTTTGGCATGGGATCAGACTCTAGCCCACACATTCGTATTCCATGATGTAGCCCTAGTTTTATTTCATCTGGAAAAATCTACTTCTGCTCTTGTTAACTAGTGCTGTTTGTCTCGCACTATAGGTGAATTCATATAACTGATTTTCAAGGCTTTTGTGGAACACATTTTAAAATGAATTAGTCTCAAGAGCTTTGTTTTCTTTTAGCATTGTAATTTTTCATTCTGTCCGAGGCTAAGACAATTACTTTAAATCCAATTTTATTTTTCATTCAAAGGTAGAATTGAATGAATGGTATTGCACTTTTCAGAGCCAGGATGAAATTTTGAAGGGGAACAATCAATAATTTGCAATACATGTTGATGGTTCTCCCCCTCTGCAATTATGTCTAGTTTGTGTGAACTGGGGAGTGGAATGCTGTTACCTACAAAACAATATTGTCTCCAACAGGGTGAATTTCAGCATCGTATCACTTTTTTTATTTTACAAAATAGGCTTCATAAATGTAATTTTCAAGGTCAGATGTTATATTTGTTCATCACATACCAGATGTTGAATTCATGGTGTTTTGTCAAAGTTATTTAATTTATTTGTTTATGTTTTCTTGGTATGTCTCTCGAACACGTCTTAAAATGAGATTTTATCAAGTTTCAGAGCTCAGCTGTTTTGATGGGGCCAGGCTATACATCACTGCCAAATCAGGCAGACGAGTTGCACCCCAGCACATTTCAGTATGTACACCATGCTAAGGGGTGCACAATTTCTTGTCTTTGATTTATGTAAACGAAAACAAATGACGCAGTGAAAATTGGCCTTTTGCTGGTAAAGCTCGTCTGCTGAATATGATAGATTCGTTTTCCTCGTCTACTATCTTCTTTCTCCTTTGCCTAAAGAGCGGCATCCCACTCTCCCGGTGACAGACATGATGTCAAGATGCCATGCTGTACTCGTGTTAAACCAGGCCCCTGGAGACGGCATGGGGTGTGGCAATTAGACACTTAGACGTGTGAATAGATCTAACCTTTTGGATTACCTACACAGCTGCCACATGCCTTTTTGTCAATACAATAGCTCTCCGGTTCTTAAACGTGCACCATATTGAATTGCATTCAATATCTGGTTTGCTTAGTCTTGGTAGTCATCATTGGATCCTGCCCTTCGTTGTATACTCATTGTGCTTTTCATGGGCAATAAACAGTCTTTCAACTTTTGAATATTTTCTTTGTTTATATCTGCACATGAAAGTATTAGCCAATATGTTTATGCATGCCTATGCAATGCTTTCTGCTTTGTGATGAGGAAAACAACCAATCTTCCAGAATGTTATAAATGCGGTGTGTCTCGCTAAACTGACTTAGTTTTGTGTTGTTTTCTCACAGGTTTGGAGGAGAGGCCAAGCCAAGCTTCCTGGGCCTCCGGTGGGCCGCCAAGTCCCTCCAGGGTAAGCCCCCCCCCATCCCAACTCTTTATAAATTTGCCGCTTGTTTTTTTTACCTCACTGTTTATTACTAATTACATCAGTGTTTTCCATTGACAGTACACACGGTTTAAGGTAGGCAGTCATACACTGTGACCTGTAATTGGCCTAATTTTCTTTTCCGTTATGACCTAATTGTATGGCAAAATATCCTCTTAAGTGATAGGTTTATAAATTTTGTCATCGCGGTGGATTAATAGAGCTAAGCTGTAATATTAAGCATTTGTCAGGGGAAGCTGATTAATGTTGTGTGTTTTGGAATATTATGACAACATCATGGATTTCTGCCCTTGGAGAAAATGACTCCACACATAAATCTGTTCCACTATTAGCATAGCGGTGAAATTATATAAAATGGTGTTGACTTTGAGATTATTCTATATTTTGCCAAAATTTACATTTTGACAGATATTTATGTTATGCCTCACATTTTTCCAAGGCAAGACATCCTTTTCTCCAATAATAGCTAAGCATATTAAGCTTTCAGTTTTATCTGTATTTCATTTATGTGTGCTAAATGAACATAAAATTAAGGGATTTACGAGAATTACAAAAGACAGCCTTTTTAAAATTTTTGGGTGGCATTTCGCTTCTTCCTCCCAAAGTGTGAACATATCAGGTTGTGTGTGTTTATTTCTTGTACACTAGTTGTTCTGGGTGCCCTGTATGAATTTCATTTAATGTCAGTCTCCTGTCACTTTCCATCAGAAATCAGTTAAATGTCAGATCTGCTTGGCCTGCATTACCTTGTTTATTTCCCAATGCCCTTCCCGAATGAACATCTACAGGCTATGGTTCCATCAGCATCCTGATTTGAATTATAGGATGGAGACGCTTGAGATATCTTTGCTCTAGGTGCATATAAATCAGTGATTCTGTCATGGCAAGGGACAGGCATCAGCAAGCAGACAGCTGTTTGCGCCTCCATACAGCACTCGCATACACATATGCAGACCTGTGTGCATGCAGACACAAACATGACGCTTGGCAGCACAGTGTATGCTTTCACACGTACACAGAGACAAAACATATAGCAGCTTAATTCAGCTTGAGGACTGCGTCAGCGGAATGTTACAATGTGGCTGTTAAGAAATTATGCTCTGAATTTGGCAGTTAGATTTACCTCTAGTTGTCCACCTCCGTATCTGTTCCCATAGAGTGCAGCTAGGGTAATGATTTTCAGGTATAGTTACAGTGATAGTACAGATGGGCCACAAAGTGATTTAGAGAGCAACGGCATAATTTCTACACAGCATTGTTTCCTATAGCTGTCAAACATTCATCCGGGTGACTTTGACAAGAGAGAATCTAGCCAATCTCTTTAATCCCTAGGCCTGCACCATGGTGTCTGTCCGTACAAAACACGCTGGCTCACTTCTTTGTGTCACTGGCCGGTATGATGTTGCAAGGTGCTGAAAGCACTGACTATTGGGAATTCATGTAATCAGCATTTGTTATGTATGGTTGATAATTTGAGCATGAAGAGGTTACTCCCCCTGTCCCAACAGACAAATATATTAATCTGAGAATTGATTGACTGAGTAAATTAATATGGTTTTTTTGAAGCATTGTGCTTGTTTGTTGAGTAGAGTTACAAAGCACAAGAAAATACCAACATTCAATATCTTAGCACAGTTTACTGTCTTTGGAAAGAGTTAGTAGCACTGAGCAATGTGTTTCAGTGAGTTCAGCAAAGACTTGTGGCCTTGCTGGACCCTGTGTGCTCCCCGAGTGTGATTATTCGTGGACTGTGCACAGTCTCCAGTCCCGCTGTGCTGACCTTGGCTGTTAGCCAGCCGCTGCATCCTGGGCAGCTGTGGCTGCAGGCAGGCTCGTCTGACAGCCCGCGCTCTGCCCAGCGCCACCACAGGACAACCCCCGCAGCCCTGACGCAACACTTGCTTGCACATGTCCATCAAAGCCCATATCTTTGGTGCCCAAGCTGCCGCCACACAGCCACACTTTCACCTGGGACACCACACGGAGTGCAAGCGATGACTTTTTAAATGGCGGGGCGAGCGATAGGGGTGCGACGGGAGCCGTGGTGGGCCGCGTGCTTAGGGAGTGATGTGACAGTTAGTTAGTCTGCAGCGGTGCTAACTGTGCCCTGTGGTCACTGCGGTGACAGCTTGTGTTAGCGTCTGGGAGGCGCGCAGGCCAGGCCAACTGGGGTTGCGGAAATGATGGGGGCCCTGTGATTGATGATCTAATGGTGCCATAGGAACAAGCTGCCCATGGGATGGCGTCTGAAAGCTCAGCACAATCCGCCCCACCCAGAACATTATCCTTTTTCCTTTCCTACCTGCCCCATCTTCTTTGGCCTTTTCCAGCAGGATGGCAGCTATCACCCTCACAAGGGAAAAGGTCAGAGAAAATGAATAGAGGGCTTGAGATGTGAAATGTAGGTAATCTATTGGCAACAGTTCTTTGTTTTATTTGTTTGAAGAAATGTCAGATGACACATGTCTAGCCGATTCTAAGAAGAGATTAGAGCATTTTTTTGAGAGATATTTATTTTATTTTGATTGCTGCATGCTCGTGAAGTTTGTTTGCAGTTTCCTCCCACAAGGCTGTTGTATTAGTGAGTCTGTTCACGGCATGATTAACAGAGTGTACGGGCCGACAGGAACACAATGGGGAATCTCTGTGGATTCCCTCGACACAGCACAACACACGGCTGCCTTTGAAATTACTCCATCACCGTCCACTCACAAAAAAAAGATGGATAATAAGATTAACTTTGTTACTGTATGTTGAATGCAGAGGGTATGAGTTGGTGAAAAAGCTCTATAGAAATTCCAGACCAGTGCAGCGCGGTCCCTCTGGTGGGAGTTAATGTAGTTTGGGGGGACGTATTTGACTGAAGCGCAGGAGGATTTTCACAGGGCCTGGGATTAGCGCTGCTACAGAGTATCTTTTATTGCAGGGGACCCTGAGTTTTCAAAGACCATACTGTGACCGATATTTAGACCTAAGCCCCTGAAGCTGATAACTGTCATGAAAGGACACTGTTCAGCCGCAGGAGAAAAAAAGGCAATTTTTTTAAGCTGCAGGTACCTTGGAAGGCTGGAGGGTGGCTTCCATCTGGATTTTTGCCTCTCCCATGATATAACAACGTGTTATTGAATATTTTCAAATTATAATCTGTAATAAATATATAGCTTTCTGTGTTTCATCGTTTTACTTTTTTAATTTGCATCTTATTAACCTAACTTTTCTTATAGGGTTTTAATGAGTGCAATTTTCTCAATTGTAAATGGCTTAAGGGTAAGAGGCACAATTGTTTCCCATTTATAAATCGGTGATGTATGCGTATGTTTTATCACAAATCCAATGAAATGTAAGATTGCAGCAGTGATACCGAATTGACTAATCCTGTGCTCTATAGCTTTTTCCTTATTGCTTCCATGTGTATATGTTTCCATTAGAAACCTGCATGTTCTCAACCATGTAATGTGCACCGTTTGCATACAATTAAGACTTCAGCATCATTAACCCTGCGTTCCCTATTCCTAAAACATGTGGTGTACTTTGGGATTGTCTTCAGGGCACGGCTTCACTCTTTTTACCAGTCAGTGGTTTAAGAAGTGCTTTTTAATGATGGAAATAGAACTGCGGACCGTTTCAGGGGACAGTTGACCAATTGTGCTCTCCTTCCTCAGTAATTAGAGAAGTGTCATAGCAGTCAATTAGTGAAGCAGCCTAATAATGTGTTTAATACTCTGATCTCTCTCCCCCCAGGGCTTTGGAGACAGCGCTCATTATGGTGATCATTTGAGTGACAGTCGATTAGTGTCCCATGAAGGATTGTCACCAACACCTTTTATGAACTCAAGCATAATGGGTAAGTAGGTGATTCTCCCATGCCTTCACCCCTCACATACCCGCTGGTAGCAGGCAGAGAAACAATCCCCCAGTGCCTGGTGTGTGGACAGACAAAGTCACACATCTGGAGGTGGCAGCCCCCACAGCATCCGTGGACCACCCCAGTTATTTTATCCCCCTCTTTCCATCGTCTCCTTCCCTCACTCCCTTTCCCCAAGTGCTCCGTCTTCCTCTCTCCCTCTGTCTGTCCTCCTGTGGTGGCTGTCTTCGGAAGTTGACCCTCCCCCAGGGTTGGAGTCAGGCCATCACCACAGTTTTCCATCACAAAAGACTGTGTTCTAGCCATCAAAAAAGTCACCGGCACCTTCCAGTGGTGCACTGGTGGCGGTAGTGGTGGATAGAAAAGGGGGGCTTAAAGAAGCAGATGTGCCAGTGACATATACAAACAGTCAGCCTTGGAAATTTCATTTTGGATTGTGTAATATAATGCTTGAATGGCAGGTGATGTATAAGCAGGCTTTGTGTTTGGGTTTGGTAAATCGTGCGTATCCTCATTGTTGCCACTTTGATGTTGCAGCACCACCTCCATTTGTCTAACGCCTACCACTAAAGCAGGATTCTTCTTCCAGAGTGAAAGCCTTCATTCTAAGGACCGCACTGATCCAATTCAGACCGTAAGGCTTTGGTAGATTTTCCACACCGAAATCAGTGTTTTGGCTGGTTTCTGGCTAAACAATAAACTCACTGTCTCGTAGAATAGCATGAATATGACACAAAACTAATCTCCGTCATGATCCCTTATTACGGATTTATATATTTATCCAAAGAATGGGGGTTTATTACAATTTCTAAAGGTGATTTACACATACAATGTGACAGATAATAGCAATTAAAAGCTATACGTTACCCAACTCGTTTGCCCCGTGTCATTGTGATGTGTTAGCACTTGACAGTTTAATGGGCGACTGAATCTCGGTTCATTGTGAAATTGCCCTGGAGACTGGTTGCCATGCAAGGTGGTTAGTTTACGGATGGGTGCTGGTGGGGTAGGCGACGGAGACTAAATGTTATCTTTGTTACAATTAATCACAGGAGGCTTTCAGGAGGCTCAGCTCCTCGCTGCTTTCCTGCTTTGTCTGTAATTATGCTTATAAGTAGCAGAATATGGAAATGATCTCTTGCAATGATGTGTCAGTGAATTAGATAATCTGATCGTATGACTAAATTGCATGTGCTTATCTGCGGCCAGGATTGGAAGATGAGCTTGCTCTTATCAAATTTAATTTCTACAGTCATTTTTGGGGGATTTACACAGAATTATGTAGCTGGGATCAACCTTATTAAATCATCTTTGAGAGGTTATTTGTAACCAATGAAAGAGGTGAAACAAGCATGGCGAGGCGTAATGTAATTAAGAATCACAATGAATAGGCGTGTCATATCTGAGGGAAACCTTAGCTGTCTGATTGGGAAAAATGAGCCTTTATGTTATTATGTGTGCTCTCAGCACTGCAGTTTCAGGACAGAGACATGCTAATCTAAATGGATTAAATAAATCCAAATCATAGTGCTCCCTTATTTTCTTAAGGAAGAAAAATAAACATTGTGAAATGCTTTTCACACCTCATCAACGTTACTTCAAAATATGATGAATATGGGCCACTGAGTACAGTCTAGTTTCTAAGTACAGACCTGCATGCTATTGTTCCAATGAGCTACACAAACATATTCCTCATTACGGTGTAGGTTGTTGTATTAGTCTAAGAATGGATATTGTTAAGGCTGATATGAGTGTTGATATTGTCTAAGTGCTCCTTGCTCCAGTGAGAGGCCTGCAGGTGGAGGGGGACAATGGGCAGTCCTGAGTCACTTCTTTTGTGTGTGCTCAGAGGAGCCAGACTCACAATGGCCAGGAAACCTCATTTGCTATGCTTTTGAAAAACATCCAAATCCGCTTTAGTATAGATAAGAAATCTTACCTCCTAAGACGTACTTAGACGAAAGAAACCCAGCAAGACATTGTCCTGGGTTTACTGTGTGCGTTTTTCTATCCTCCTTCTTTCAATAAACAGATAAACAAATATTAGTTTTACATTTCATTTCGTGGCTTTAGAGGGAGTATATAGGAGACGGTTGGTCCAGGCCTCGTTACACTATCACCATTTACGTGATGTATGACATGTTGAAGCCAGCTCGGGGTTAATTTAGGTCAGCTATTGTGTATCATAATGAAGTATGACATAGTGCTAGGCAGATGGCTAGCAATGGGACTTTAGTTGACGTGATATTTTTACTAGGGGTATCACCGCCCTAATTAGGCCCCTAACCATCAATAATGTCAGATAATTTCAGGTCATCTTCAGTTCAAGTGTGGTGTTTTTATTACTACAGCTAAATAAGATGATAACAAAGGTAGTAGCCAAAAGAATTGGGGTTGCAGCTGTGAATAGATGCATGGAACATGGTACTTAGTAATGGCCTATAACCACATGCATGTCCTCCACCTGCCTTGTGGAATGGCCTGACCTTGGCTCTACCTAATGACTACAGCGTGAGGGTGGAAGCTGACAGGATTTTAGATTTTTAATGAGTTGTTGCTGATGACTGAGGCCAGGTTGATGGCACCATGCTCTCTAGAGGCCAGTTCCTGAACTCCCTGTGTCAGTGCAAGTCAGGGGCCGACCGGTCTGTGCTGCACGTGGCTGACCCCCCCAATACGTCATGCCTGGGCTCTCCAATCCACTTACTGTCCCCACACACAGGGCTCAGAAAGGCCTCAGGAGGCTGCCACGCGGTGCGTGCTCATGTGGATCCCTCTGACTCAACTACTGGTTGTCTGAATTACAAGGTGGTGATTAGCAACTTAGATAACACTACTTTGGTTTCCGTTTGTGTCTATTTAGAATACACCTATGTTTGGAAGGGAATTTAATTAGGCTTGCAAAGGGGTTAAACGTTTCTACAAAATTGGGAACCGTAATTTAGGAAATCTAGCCTCAACATTTGTAAAATTGTATAAAGTAAGTGTTGATGATTAAATTGACCAATGTGTAATGGTGATTTAGGAGCTAAAATAATGGGGGAAATGGAACAGAAATATAAGCTTTTCAGATGAATTCCTCGATGATGTTTATGTGTGCTAATCAGCTTGACGTCTAACTGGTGGGAGCTGCTTGTGTTTAGAAACGACACTGGGACTGGCCAGCTCCTTAGCAACCAATCCTTGCTGTTCATCCCTTACTGGTCTCCAACCCCGTCTTGGGCTCGATGACATTTCTGAACCAAACAAAATGTACTCATTGTTTAGCCGATTAAGGCTAATGTGGCCGGTGGCTTAAATTTACTACAAAGGGCAACATTGCGTGATCTCCACAACGCTACACATGGATACACTTGGACGCTTTAGTGAAAACAGACTTTCAAAAAAACTGAGCATACAATGCGAAACTGTAATTAGGTCTGCTCAAAGTTGACATCAACACATGCACTCAAGTAGTTAGCATTCCTTTCAAACTATACATTTGAACAAAATTATGTTGCACAGTTTGTTTAAACCTGCAAAGAAAGCACAGTCTGCATGACGTCACAGATGGAACCTGTGCACATAAACACATACCCAGCCTTGCATTTTCTTGTTAATGGTTGTTAATTCCCATGAATTTACTGTTTTTTCAAAGACAGTTCCCATCTCAGAAAATTCTTGGAACATTGCGTTCCCATCTAATGATATTATTGTAATCAAGTGAGGGACCTTGAACCATTTGGTAATATTTAGGAATGACCATTTAAGGACTCCCCATTTATTAGCGATGCATCTGGCACTGTACTGTACAATGTACAGTACAGGGAGGTCCATATAAAAGCAGCATATACAACAACAACAACAACAACAAGCAGATAGAGTGCTGTGTTGCTTTCAGCCCCCATATGCCATCCTGCCTTTCTGTGTTCTTTCTAGGGAGGAGGCTGTTGCATCATGCTGAATATGAGTCGTTGTTGGAGGCAATATTTAATAAGCTCTAATCCAGCTTTAGATTAAACAGAAATATGCAAACTGATAGGAAATCCTGCCACTTCAGCAGACGCTGTGTTTACCGGTCAAACGGATTATGATCATAAAGCGGAATTGGTTCAGTCTTTTGTTGATATTCAGGACAGTGTAGACAGTTGGCTAGTGAAAAGCTTATTTATGGTATATCAAACAAATTAAATAAGCAAGTAAATAGATGATAGTGGAATTAATTAAATGTGTTAAACTGAATTATAGTTCTTTGTGTTCTTAGTACGTTGCGTCCCTGCAGACATTATTCGTTTATGTCTCACACTCATTCTACAGCTAGTCTCCATAGAATCTTCCATCAAACCAAATGAACGCTGTTGTTGTTTTTTTCACCTGCTAGACCGCTCATGGATAGTGAAAATGTCCTGTATTCCCTGCAGTGAAAACATGGCAGGTTCTATTCATTGTACTGTGTGAGCGCTGCTGCAGAGGGTCAGAGACATGATGAGCAGTAGCTGGATCTGATTACCTGCAGAGTCTTCACTTGTTGTAGAAATGAGAGGAAACACAGAGGAGACAGCGGTGGATAACGAGCTGGTGCAATTAGTGCAATTAGCACAGAGGATAAGCTACAAATAAAAGAGATGCGTTGTATCCTAGTTCCAGCTTGTGTGATTAGAGAGGTGTGCGTTTGTGTGAATAGCTTCTTGTTACTTTACGGTGTGTTTGTGTGTGTGTGTGTGTGTGTGTGTGCGTGCGTGCGTGCGTGCGTGCGTGCGTGCGTGCGTGCATGTGTGTATACTGCATGTGTGCGTGTATATGTATGTGTGTATATATGTGTGTGTGTGTGTGTGTGTGTGTGTGTGTGTGGTCTTCGGGGATGGTGTTTCAAGAGGTTGGTGAAAGTGCTTCATGATCTACAGATTTGACTGAATTATTTTAAAGCGTATTTACAGCTAGCTACAGCATTTAACCAGTGTGCTTCAACATCTGTTTCAGCGCGTGCATACAGTAGTTTCTCGTTAGTCTAATAACAGCACTGAGTTGCAACAAACACTCACTTTTCATTGGTGTTCTCTATTAGCTGAGTGTAAATAGTAGCACCCATAAAAATCTGATTATTATTATCATCATGCAATCGTCCTGCCGTGCCATGCTCTGGAAACTTGCGTCGATGTGGGCTTAGTGTATTTCCTAAGCCTGTCTGAATGCCAGGTGCTTTTTTAGCATCCTGAGTCAGCCATGATCTCATAGGTGTGTTCTCGGGTTATTGAATAGTATCCCAGGGATTATGAACTGGCAGAAGAGACCTTTACCACTGATCTCATCACCCGGGCCGATTCAATCTATTAGGCAGTAGGTAAGTGGAAGCGCTAGGAGCCCAGTTCCTCAGAGAGCACCACGTGTAGGTCTCTACAGCCCAGAGGCCAGCTCCCCTGTCTGCCCCTCAGGGAGCACTGAGCTCACCTTCGGCTCCCAATGGGGGGGGGGGGGGGCTGACACGTACTTTATCCCATCTCAAACACACAATCTCAAACACCTACTACACTGCTACAACAGGTCTGGCTGTTGTGTTAATGAGAGTTTTGTTGCATGTAAAAAGGAGCATGTAAAAGCCTAAGTTGCTCCCTGCTCGACTGTTCAGATGATACACTTCCTACATTTATTTAATTTGAGGTCCTTGGCAAGATGTCTTAAAATGTTTCAGCCGATTGAACGATTGTTTTGTTTGTTGCGTTCATGGCACCAGGTACTTAGTCACCTAGACAGGCACGTGCACTATTAAGGAGTATTGAGCACCGAGGCACACTGTAGCACAGCGCTGCTCTGCCATTAGCATCCTGCTTTGCAGCTCGTAGTGCACGCTCTGCCATTTGTCTCTCTTCCTCTCTCCTCCCTCGGCTTTGTGCTAAATGAATTCTCCGTGCACAGAAGAATTGTTCTCATCTGTTTTTCGTCTCCTTTTGATGAAACCTAATGGGTTTCCAGGAAATAAAATGATGCAGTCGTTAAGTGACAATGCAAAGTGTGCCGTGCATTTTTGTAGCCTAAGGTTTTGTGCACATGAGGGGCCTTGGCAGCGGCAAAATGTGTTGGCTCAGCCTCGGCTCTCTTTCAGCTGGGGAACAGAATCAATCTATCGCCGTGTCTTTGTAGTGTCTCTGTCTCTCCTTTCTGTTCTTAATTGTTCCTTAAGGCTTATCACGGAGAGCCAAATCCCACATCAAGCCACCATTCCCAGCGTGTTCTTACCGGTGCAGGTGTTGGCGTGCCGGCGCTGTGCCCCGTGAGACAGCCTCCCCAGCCAGGGAGAGGCTGGGACTGCGGCCAGGTGTTGCTCAGGTGTTCACCAGGGTACCACTGTACTCTGGGTCACAGGGGTGGTCAAGGCTGCTCCTCCCCCCAGCTGTCCCTCATACACCTCCCTTCCACCCCGCCTCTTTCCCTCGTATTGGTGTCTCAGACAGTGCACAATATCTGCCGCCTCCTCCACAGTGTGGGAGGGGAAACGACTTCATATCTGTGACTGTCTCGCACACGCACACACACGCACAAGACCAACACACAAGACCCACACACTCACACACACACACACAAATCACTCAAGCTACAAATCAACATCAACGTGAGAATTCAAAGTGTTTCTTTTTATTACCCACTGTACAGAAACATAAATCAAGAGACAAGCTTTAAATTATACGAGGCCTTGCCCCTTCGAGGCTCGCAGCTATTAGCATGTTAACCTTTCTGTTCAAACGGCTCCTAATGACAGACTGATCCATTGATTATGTGGGGTATCACTATGGTCCTGATCAGCCGTATGTGTGGGGAGACTCAGAGTGGAGCAGGCAGAACAGAGGAGAGGAGGTGTGGTGTGGTGTGCTGTAGTCTAGTGGATGTAACTGGTCATTATGCAGAGCTGCAGGGTGCGCTTATCTGTTACTGTGCTCACTGGAGCGTGAAGAGCCCAAGACGAGCTGAAAGGGCACAAATCCCTTCCCTCCGTCCCTGCACACCCCGTACCCCCACCCCCCACCCCGCCCACGTTCCCTATCTTCCCCATCCCCTCCCTCCCGCCCGCCCGCCCGCCGACCCGGCCAGCCCCTGCCCCCTGCCCTTCCCTCCAGGCCCTGGCTTCCAATCCGCTGCCTGCCAGGCGGCCTGTCCAGCTGCAGAGGATCAGCTGGGGGCTGGTTGGGCCTGTGGGGCTGCTTCTGGGTGACCGTCCAAGGTGTGCTGATGTCACCGGCCCCTGGGAGGCAGCTGCAGCAGGGGAGGGTTCCTAATTACAGGCCAGGGATCAGGGTTATCAGTAGTGGAGGAAGTGCCTTTTTAGAACATGGCTGTAATCAACCAACAATGCAAGTCAAGACCATAGCATGCCTCGTATAGATGGATAGGCCTGTGGGCTGAATAACATGGAATTCAGCTCTGCTTTTACTTCATATACTTTATAAGTCAGAGGACATGTTGGCCTATTTCTTTACTTTTCTCATACTGTCTTTTCTCTAGGATGTGTCTCCTGTTTCCCTTGGTGACACAGCCCACCCACTGCTCCAAAGCCCACACCTAATTTTGCACAAACATATTTCCATAGAAATCTCCGTAATGCTAAGTGGCACATCAAAAAGCAGGCGCAGGGCTTTACTCATGTGAGAGATGCATCTAGCAGGAGGGAGGATTTTCTGAATTGCGGTGAAGGTGTCTTGCTGTCTTGTGATGACAGAATCATTTAGCCCAATCCTTTTAAACACAACTCTAAAGTACAGAACAGCAACAGCACATCTAATAGTTAATTGGGAGCATCCATACTTGAACACGAGGTGCATGCAGTGGTCCCTTTCTTCTTTCTCTGTCTGTTATCCATTCTGTGTTCTCAGTGCCCCCCCCCTTTTTTTTTTTCTTTGCCATCTCCTGCTGATATTCTTTACCCCCCTTTCTTTCTTTTTTTATCCCTTGTACTATTTTTCTCTTACTCTACTGGCCCTCCTTTTTATTTTCCCTCCCTCATTTCCCCCTTCTTATTTTACAATGCCCCTGTTTTCCTCTCCTTCTTCTCGTGGCTCTCTTTCTCCCTCTTGCTTCTGGTTGACAGATAGTGCCAATAAAAATGTTATTGATTGTTTAACCAAAGCACAGGTTTACAGGGGCAATGAATCACTCTGAAGGAATGTCGCCATAAGATGTGGATAAGTCTATAGACACAATGCTTATGAGTCTGTGTCATCTCAGACGGCCCTGGTGACTCCACCCGCTGTACTGTGTGTCTGCTGGGAAGTGTCTGGCCGGGGCCTCCCTGTCTGCTGGGCGTTGAGCTCTAGCTAGTCCTTCAAACGCTGACATACAGTACACGACCCGCACCATATTCACGGTCTACGCTCCCTTGGTGTCTTACAGCTGTGGGTAGGAAGATGATTAAAATGCTGTGGCCTACACTTTGATTGGGAAAAACGGAAGGACAAAATGTTTTTTTACAGGAAGTTGTACCCGCCATTTTGTTAGGTCTGCAGCTCAGACACAGCTGATGGGTCTTTCACGGGGAACAGGAGGTTTCCACAGAGGTGATCTCGGCGCTCAGTCCAGAGGAGCTGTCATCTCTTGTGATCGGGTGGTGTGGCGCTCGCACCGTCATGGCCACTGTCCCCCTGCGTTTGCAGATGTTGTGCTGAGAGCGTGGCGCCCGGGCTACAGTTGTTTCTCCAGGGAGACCCGGCATGAATAATTGACTCGGTCTCCATAACCCAGACTGACAGTGTGATTACACACCCATTCATACACTACGCAGCCTCTAGGCTGTTCTTCAGCCCAGAGTGAGAAGACGGGAGTCCTTGTTGAGATGACTTGAGCTAGTGGAATTGACAGCTTGCTCCCCGGCGCTACCCACCCCCCACCTGTCAGCCTGAGCTTTTGACAGGCAGAGCCATGCAGGTGCCCCGTCTTATCCCCTGCACACACACAGACCCTGCACACCTGGCTGAGGGTACCTCAGGTGGCGCATGCATCGCCTCAGCCCTCCCCCCCCGCCCCCCCTTCACAATATCCACCCTCCTATCCAATTCTGCGAGAGAGATCTATCTGAGAGATGAATCAATATAATCAGGTTAGTTTTCACTAGAAACTCGTCCCAGGAGCCACGCAGCCCAATCCCCTCTCCCAGGATGCATAGGGAATCCACGGACTCATCATCCTGTGTAATATAATCCAAGCTTCAGGCTTTGGCAAACAGCACAGACACACACACACATCTCCTGAGCGCTCTCACACACACACACACACACACACACACACAAATTCCCCCTACTTTGTCCCTGTTCACCCATATTAAATCTTTTATTACACATACAGTATATTATTTTATTCATTGCTGCCATATCTAGCTGCAGGCAGTGTGGCTTAATGAGATAGTAATCTTATGTTCAGCAGGTCACGATATTTTAGAGATCACAGTCCTCACTTTGGTTTTTGGCAGTACCACCACTCACTTCACACAAAACATACTTTCGTTTTAAATAGTTTATTAACCTTTCTTCTGTACATTCGATGTTTTTTTTATTCGCATTTAAAATTTACAAATACGTGCTTCTGGAGCTTTCTCAAGCTCTTCGGGGAACTTGAACAAATCCAAAGTGCTGTGCCTGCATGAAATGACATACAAACTGTGCCACAACTGACCCGTGATTAAATTACAGCCTTCACTGTGTGTGCTGGCTGAGCCTCTGTCAGAAGCACCACCCCTTCCCGCATTCAAGCCAAGCTGAGCCTGCCCCTCTCTCCCCTTGTTCTCCTCTTCTTTCCCTACCTCCCTATCTTTTTTTTCTCCCCCTCCTCCTCGCCCCCAAACTCCATTTCCCAGCCCCTTTAAGTCCCACCACTAACCCCCCTTCCTCTGCTGCCAAGGAGATGGAGGTGGGGAATTAAATGCTTAGTCAACTCAGAGAATATAAACTGAGCTCTCTTAAACGCCCACCCTACGTTTTAGCCACACAAACAAAGCCTCCTAGCCCTAAACACTAACCATGGAGAGAATACACCCATTTGGACAGTATTGGGCCACCCTTTTCATGATACTGTTCAGTGCTGGTTTCTGTGTAAGGCAATATGCCCACAGAGCTTGGAGAAGGATCAAGATTCCAGACCAGTGCCTCCCTCTCTCCTTCCTCGTCCTTCATCTCAGCTCTCTGATGGCTCATTGTCTAACAGTTGCCTGGCATCTAAAACCAGCCATCCACACTTCCTTTGATGTGGCGCACATCGACTGTACCATCCAGGGAACGCATGACCCCCCCCCCCCCCCTCCCTCCCCCTTTCAATTTCCGTGGCATGTTAAATGTATTCTTGTGTTTCCCCTGATGCTCGTCCTTAGTCCGGATGCGGCCAGCTCTCATGTACTGTAGCCACGTGGGTATATGTGTGCGGTCTCCTTAGCGGTCTCCACCCCAGTGTGTTGGCGCCGAGGCGCTGAGAGAGGTTATTAGATAGCTCATTGGCCTCCTCTGCCATGAGAGTAGAGGTGTGATTATGAAGTCATCAGCCATGAACCAGTGGGGCTCTGGAGGAGGGGGGGGGGGGGGGGCGCCGCCCCGGGGGGGGGGGCGGCGGGGGGGGGGGGGGGGGGGGGGGGGGGGG
>JAVQIZ010025868.1:10000-18956 GCA_036023535.2 Galaxias brevipinnis | reverse complement strand
CACAATAATTACCTTAGCAGATAAGACACAAAGTGTGAGGTATCTGGGAATTGAGTACAGCGGCCGTCTGTAACAGGAATTCTGAATTCTCCTTTGTCCCTCTCTCCCTATATAGCTGTGCCCCCACCCCTCTCTAGTCCCTGTATGGGGGCTGTAGGTCCTAAGACAACTTTATCTGTTATGCCCTTTTTAGGTGTTTCCTGTTTCCATTCTCAGCTAAGCTCGACCATCCTGACATTGCTACCCCCCTGGGCCTCCAGCTAGTTTTATTTACCTATTTCTCACAATAATACAACAAACTCTAAAATGAGCATGACCTGCAGTTGTCTTGCTGTGCACTGTGTCTTTGTGTTCAGTACCGCACATACCATAGCTGGGAAGTAGTTGAAGTTCCCATCAGATGACAGTGGTCTGCCCTCTCTGTAACTCCAGTAGGAAGACTGTAATGACCCTCCACTCATCCGTGCAGGGCTCATAGCATCCTCACTCAAGGACCTCTGCAACATTAATGATAGCAGGCAGCAGTGTTCTCAACAGTATATCCAATCTGCTGATAACACTCTGCTGGGGGGAGAGAGAGCCAGCCTATAATGCCACTTTTCACTGTCTTTATTACTGTCGACACTCAGAGCTGCAGGTCTTTCCTCAAGGCTGTGGTGGATCCCCCAGGAGGAAATTGGCCTCCCACTAAGACAGGGTGTGGAGGATTGAGGAAACTGAAAGTGGGGGAATGAGGAGCTGGAGATGGAGAATTGTTTAGTTTCCTCTTTTTCTTCGATACAGTCCTGGAGATTTGTAAAATGAGGGCAGCCTTGGGTTATTTAGCAAAGCACTACTAAATGTCGAGATAAAAACAAACCTTTGCCATCAGGGCCCCTAGGCTACCACAAACTCCAAAGCTCGCTGAATCCATTTGCTTTTAAAAAATCTCCAGAGGTTTTTACTTTTTAAACACGCATTGAACTTTGTCTAAGTTTTTAATTATTGTGTTTTATTGTCTGTTGTTCTTTTGGATAATTGTACTTTCCTAGCTTGCTTTATCTAGAATTTGATCTATTTTGATGAATTACCAGCAGCAATAGTCGCCAGTTGACAGGAGCCACCAGCCATCATAAGTGACTAACACTTGCTTCTTTGCAACCCTGAGGTTTTTCCTTTCCATTTCAGGACGTGGTTGTGTATCACACTGCATGGATGGATTTGTACCAGCTGAGAGACTCAATGGCTCAGTGGGAAACGGAAGCTGGAGCTTGTCGGCCCAGATTTCACATACACATACAAACCATACATACATGAGCATTATTCACAGATGATTTCCGTTGAGTCACAACTCCTCCATTTACGGAATGTGACACACAGCTGATTCACGGAGCTTTGGGCTGGCTGCCTTGTCCTGATTGATGAGGAGTTGGAAAGTAACTGAGCTGGTTTACAGTCCCTCTGGCCCTAAATGACATCTGTGGCCTTACTGTTCCCCAGGCAAACAGATGGAGGGCCACAAAGCCGAAGGTAAGGGTTGGGGTGGAGGTAGGGTTCCCTATGAATCTCCATCTAATTGTTAATCTATTCATTTTGGTCCCATGCAGTGGACCACATTCATCATAGACAAGCCACAACAACAGCTTGTGTGTGCATAAAGGGGAGCAGCTGACAGGCTGAAGAGAAACGTTGATTATAGACCTGTCAGAACAGGTAAACAGGCTGTATATCTGCAGGAAAACAGCAGAAATATGTTTTTCTTTAAAATAGTTTTGATGGGTTTCTGTTGGCACTGTGGTATGTGCTGAGTGCATATTACATTATAAAAACATTCTCGCTCTCTGTAATGTTTACCTGCCATTATTTTCAGTGTGTTCGTGCTGTTGACTCAATTTAACGATGTCTTTACTTTTACCAACTAGTGTGACATTAAACATCTTCTTTTGATTACAGACAGCCTATATGGTTCATTCACTGTCATTATGCTGTTAGTTGACAAACAACGATGTCAACACATTAATTGCGTCCATTCCGCTGTCCAACATCAGATAAGTTAATGTATCTGTGTGTTTCTTGCACATCCTTTCCTTTTTACCTTTCTCATGTTGGGCTTGAACCAGAAACCATGACAACACACCATCTGAGCCCCCTGCACGTAATGCTACCTAATGGCCCATGAAAGTGAGTGTTGACATAGAAAGGCTCAGGAGAATTGTGAGTTGATGAAGACATGGTGGTCGAGCAGCCTTCTTGGAGCAGTGGTGCTTTTAAAAAATTTGAAGTTATATTAAGATGATGACGTCAAGGAGGACCCCGACTGTGTAGCAAGACCATGGTTATTGGTTTAAGGTGTTCGACTGACAGGCTAGACTTTGCTGTGTGTTTGTCGGCCCATGTAAGAGAGATGATCGTTGTCTTGCATACTGAGTCCTAAGCATGTTGCTGTGTGTGTGCCTGTGTTCTGTGTAATGCATGAGAGGGTATCACGGCTAACTAGGGCACCCTGGGCTGACTCATGGCATAATTGCATAAAGTGATTTCCTTGAACGGACAAAATAATGGATGTTTCTCTTGAATGTCCAGCGGCTGCTTATTGCTTAGCTCCCGGTCTAATAAACCAAACAGTGTTTTTCTTGATGGCCATGTTTTTGTGTGTGTGTGAGCTTCTTGCCATTCCTAAGTGTTTGTATTATTCTTTGCCATTTCAAATATCCAGAGACCAATTTTCTGTGAAGAGCCAATTAGAAGTAATGTGACTTTGGCGAGGCACAGAGATATACCAAAATCAAAACAGCAAAAATACAGAATTTGTATAATCTTTCTAGCCCTACCCATGGGTCCCCCCCAATTCCGGCAGTGCTCAATGGTTACAAGGCTTCACATTTATAAGCAGCTGAGCGGAATCTCAGGGATGGTTTTTCTGCAAACCAAGACCAATCGTTTGGAGAAGGACTGAAGGGAGGAGAGGACTAAGCAATGTCCTTGAAAGTGAAAACAATTCAGCAGGCTTTCAGCCTGAGAGCCCTTCGGCTTTACATCGATGTCCTTTGTTTTCTGTCTGCAAGGATGGTGGAAAATCCTTTTCATGACTTGGAGGAACGGTTTGATATTTATATATCTTGTAATAATGCAAAAAGATTGTGGATAATTTTTTGACTGAACCATATGCACACACACAAATCTAACATAGCTAATAAACTAATACTGAACTTCACTGTTTATCAAAAATAGAATTCGTGTGATATACACATACCTATAAAGTGACGGGTAACACATTTTTCAGTTGACAATTGCAACCATAATCTAATAGGTTTACAGACACGACTACCAAATCAAATCTGTGCTTATGAGAATGGTATTTAATGTTGTGCTTTACTGATTTCTGTGCATTATGTTGCAGGTTTGTGAGACTATTTCTCCGACTGCTTTGCCACTGACACAGACATCCACACAAACGTGGCAGAAAATCTCACACGGAACTGAACTGTGCCTGGGACTCCTCTCCAGCTCCGGCTTTCGGTTGTCTGAGTGCAGCCTGCTATATTGTGTAGAAACATTGATTTGGAGACAAAATGTACGTCAAAAACATTTTTGTGCTACTGAGTCCACACATCTCTGACAGGTTTTGATCAGCAGCATGTCTAAAATCTGTGATGTGTCTCACCAAAACCTTTTCACTGTTTGGATCCTGACCGGTACTGGCCGCTATTTTTGTGGCGATGGGGCTTTTCCAGTTTCTAATAGAAAATAGCAACCGGATTAATAAGCGTTAGCACTGCAGCAGCCATCTGTGATACATTGCAGTTTTCGGCCTTAGTCTGTGTCATCATCCGACCAAAGCAATTCATTTCAAACCAATGCGCGTTTCATGCTGAATGGACGTTTGCCATGATTCTATATCATCATCTATAATTGGATTTAACTTGAGATATTACTCCCATCCTTAATTCATTCTCGGTCTCCTCCCCCATCCGACTCCCCCCCTCCCTCAGATCTATGCTCCACTCTCGGTGGAGTGACTCCCTTGTTGGATCTGGCTCTTGATCTTTGAGTAATTTCTCCTCTCCCCGAAGCTTCAGTGAGATTGGCCCTGAGAGGAAGATGTGAGGAGAACTTTTAACTCCGATCTAAATGATCGGGAGCTTCCAGTTTTGTTGGGGGAAAAAATTATCCCTGGAGAGTGGAGACTGGAGAGCCATTGCTGTGATCAAGATGGGACAAAAACACTAAAGGAGCACATGCAGTGTCATTAGTAGCACTGTGGGTTGTAGCCTCTCCTGTGGAACATTTGAACTGGCAGCCCTGTTTGTGGGAAATGGCATCCGTACTGGCTGTGTTTCTGCGTATGATAGAATTCACAATGTAAACAGTAAATCTTGCCAGTGGTTTTAGAGCACGTTTCTTATGGAGCAGTCTGTGATTTTTCTGAATGTAATACATGCTTTAGGTGAACGCTCACATTGACCATAATCTTAACCATGTTTTACTATGAAAAATGTAGGTGATTACGTCCTCCTCCTAATTTGTCATCCAGACCCTGTGCTTTTGAGGCTCTGATTGACATGCTGTTCCCATTACACATGCTAATCAACCACAGAGGTCAGCTAGGCTGTGACACACATCACAAACAATTGGAGTGTTCCTCTGTGGAGCGATGACTAACTGGTAACAACCCGTTCTGATCACAACAGGCAGGGCCCTGTGCTGTGTGAGTGTGTGTCCCAGTCCTGCTGAGGTGAAAGGTCATCCGACAGGGCACCCGGCAGGAAGGGTGGCATGTACGCGTGTCACTCTGCGCCGCACTGATGAAATCCAATCGGTACTCCATTGATCTGGCCTGAGGTTTGATCGATGCTGTCTTTAAAAATTCATTAGGTTGAGGCATGGCGGAGCTGCGGGGCGCCGGGCACTCCTGTAAGGCTCATCTGTCTCTGTTTACAGAGCCACGGTCGTTCACTAAGCTGGGGGAAAACAGCCTTGTGACAGGGCCCCACTGAATTGCAATAAATCATTGTACGTGTCACACTTGCCCTCACGCACACGCGTACACATGCACGCACGCACACACACACACACACACACACCCACACATCATTAACCATCACCACAGGATTTGTAACTACTGTATGACAAGATGTGCACCATAATGTGCATCAGATGTTACGAGGAGGCCCCGTCGTGTGCTTCCGATGTGTCTGTGTGAGCTATTGATCCGTGCTGTCCTGTTAGCCTGCACGTCCCTCCATTTTCAAACTGCAACCGTAAATCATGGAGCTACTCCTGGGGGATCCGACGCAAACTGATCGCTGATTATATTGAACCTTGGATGGATCCCCACTTTATATATACGTTTACATCCAATGTGTCCTCATCCGACATAGAGCAGAGAAATCCAAGGTTGTCAGAATGCACAGAATTGGCTGGAGAAGGCACACAGTTACACTGGAGTCTAGTGCATATCACCTGATAGATGGATGGACATTCACAATTAGAAGATAGATAAAAAAAAAAAAGGTCTTACCAACAAGTAAAAAATTTGAGCTTTAACATGGTCCTGTTCCTGAAGTTGTTCCTTTTCAAGTTCAGAGCTATTGTAGCACTCAACAATGCATTGCGAGGCAACCCGGGCAGTATTTTGGAGTCAGACACTATATCTCATGACAGTCACTGGTCTTGTAGTTAGGTCTGACCTGTGGGTTAGAAGGAAGAAGTGAAGTTGGTCCCTTACAATAGAGGGTGATTCAAGGTGAGGGAGAGGCTTATTGGAGAGAGAAAACGAGTGAGACAAACAATTCACCCAAATTAGAAATTAGAAGAGAGAGACAGGAAGTCAGTAAGAGCCAGAGAGGGCAAAAAAACTGTTGCAGTGTCGCTCTTACAGAATTTCTCTTGGCAGACACAGTAGTTGTATCACATCCCAACCCTACACCCACTCCGACTAAAATGGTTGCCACCATCTTTTGCTCAGTTTCACCAGAAAACAAGAGAGGGGGTACAAAAGGACAACACGAAGAAACAGAATCCCCCCCCCCCCCGCCCCCGCCGCCTTTCTCAGGCTGTCTTCCAGCAGCCAGGAGCTGGCCTTAAGGGAAACCTTGACTTTACACAGGAAACACATCTGAGCAGGTGCTTTTTTTGGGAGGCAGGGAAATAAAAATCTTGGGCTTGCCTCGGCTTGGTTCTTCGAGGCTGGTTTCCCGCCCACTCACTCTGCTCTATGGAATGAGTTAACACACACACACTCACAGACACACACAGACACACACACACACACACACACACACACACACACAGAGAGAGACACAGACACAGACACATACACACACATGCTATTCCATTCCAGCCTTGTGCAAGCACAGACCTGGAGCCCACGCCTGGCACACTCAGTGAGCGCGAGTGTGTGATGGTGCCTGTTGTTTTATGTCAGATTTTTGCTTGTATACCGAGTGAGGCATCTGTAAACGGTTGAACTGTTTTCCTGCACTGACTGATGCATTTACACATGTGCTTGTGTGTGGACTGACTGCTTTCTGACATAACGGTGTCATGACAGCTCTTGTATAATTTTCAGGATTCAAAATAAAAAATGACACCTCTGGTTGCCAATTACCACAAAATATTGGCCTCTTTGCAAACTGGAATTGCTATCATAACATAGACATTCTCAAAGGAAATATACTGTATATTCCCTAGAGAAAAACAGATTTATATTTTTGTTTTTATTCAGCGGCAGATCCAGTCAATACCTATTGAAATAATGAGGTTTGGAAAGGACTACCATTGATCTGAGTCCAATGGGAACAACCAACGGGGCTATTGGCCTCTCATGACAGATTAAACCAGGAGCACTTCTGTCTATACAACACTGTCATGCCAATTCTTCAGTAATTGCGCTCCTAGACCCACTCTTCCTGGATTAGTCAGGAAATCACAAGAAATGTAGTGACTTAATTACATTCCCACAGCCGACTATTATACTGCAGATTCTTATTTTCTTAGCTCACTTCAGCCCAGCCCTGCTCTGATCAATCAGCCTCATCACCATTTTATGCTCTACCTAGTTTCAAAATGTTTGATTGTGTTATTGTGCTATTGTGTTATAAATGCACAGTCAGCGTATTGATTTCTCTACCTTTACACTTGCATACGATCAGAGTATATTTTCAAGC
Source organism: Galaxias brevipinnis (assembly GCA_036023535.2). Classification (NCBI taxonomy): domain Eukaryota; kingdom Metazoa; phylum Chordata; class Actinopteri; order Galaxiiformes; family Galaxiidae; genus Galaxias; species Galaxias brevipinnis. The sequence continues at coordinate 11,808 of JAVQIZ010025868.1, read as the reverse complement.
AAAACAGTTCTTTAAGATTAATCAAAATAGCAGCTCAGAAAGTTATCCAGGTAAGCGGATAACTTAAGGTAAGCGTCCACCTATTCAATCCGTTACCTAGTGAGACGTTTATAATGGGATGGCTTTTACGGTCAGTCTATGTGGGGTAGGGTGTGTGTGTGTGTGTGTGTGTGTGTGTGTGTGTGTGTGTGTGTGTGGTGGTGGTGGTGGTGGGGTGGTGGGGTGATGGTGGTGGTGGTGGTGGTGGTGGTGGGGGGTCTACAGGACAACCACACTGTTCATGAGACAGAGTGAGTGGTGCGCCTGTGTGAAAACAGAGGTGATCGGGCAGTGGGCTCGATGGGTCTTGATAAATCAAATCTGTCCTGGAGACTTACACTTAAAGGGGAACTCAACTATGACCGACCACTAAGGGGCGAGAAACTGATCAAACGAGGAGAAGAGAGGCGTAAAATTGGAAGTAGTATTTTCCACCCCTGGCCCCCTTTTTTTACTCTCCATATATTTCATATTCACACATTCAGAAAAAGGACGAATGTTACCTTAAATATTCTGCATTTCTATTTGGTACAGGGCCTACAGAAGCATACTGTAGAAAATAAAACCAATCAAAATAATTCATCCATTGAGGGGAAACATTCGACATGAACAAATTACAAAGTTGCAAAACAAGGATAATTAAATAAAAAATGTCAGACAAATTTCTTTGATATGATACATTTTTTTGTTCAGAATATAAACTCAGATGGGCAACAGGAAGTGAGTGATGTAAAAATAGGATGTCGGAACGTTGCTGCGATCCTTTCACGCCAAGGTCTGCTGGTACTGGCCATTTACATAGGTCCACACCGCATGGTTAATGATGCTGGGTTGTGGCCGCAGCGAGGAGCCCATTTGATCACCGCCGGCTGGCGGCAGGGCCGAGCTGGACTGGGAGCGGGCGCTGTGGTTGGTCATGGTGTCAGGGCTCGGGCTCTCTCTGAGGTTGTGCTGGAGGTGGTGTTAGCTGGCGGGGGTCGAAGTCACAACAGCTTGATTACAGCGCTGCAGTGCTCCCTGGGCCAGAACACATCAATTACCAGGATTACTCGCCTGCGGTGTGACACTAATTATGAAGCAAAAGCTTGTCGCCAAAAAAGATAATAAAAAAAATAATCCCTCAGAAAGATAGTTGGTGGGGCGGAGGTGGGTGGGGGAAGTGCGGATGAGATGGAGATGAGGGAGAAAGTGAGTGTGCTAGAACGAGCAAGAGAGGCGCAGAGAGCAAACAAGTGGGAGCATGGGTCTTGTGCGTCCCATCAATGTGCACTGGAGCGCTGTAATGAGCACAATGCCTAATCAAACTGCTGTCTGACCATGCATAGACTTTGTGAATAATTAAGCACTGGATCACAGTTGGGTGTATTGTGTTTATCTCCTTGGTGGTTTTTTGTTCGCACATCGGTGTTATATAAGAAGACGTCAAAAGGCAGTGCAGATGGAGAGCATGATTTTTCGGTTGGTGCCAATGTGGTCCCAGCGTGAGGCTGTTGTCTCCGCTGCCGGCTCAGGCGTGCTAATTAAAAGACTCCCTGCCACAGCCCCCGGAGTGCTCAAAATCTCACACAAAAATAAATAGCCCTACGACGTCTCCGCTGCAGTGCCAGCTCCGCACACACACACTCAGACGGATAGGCACACACACGCGGAGCATTATGGAGCAGATGGTGACGGGAAGCTCCGCTCCACTTCCTCAACGCTCAGCGAGCTTTGTTGGGGGGAAAAGTGTGCAATTACTGTACGTTGACAGAACATCACAGGGAAATGCA
>JAVQIZ010025868.1:0-7500 GCA_036023535.2 Galaxias brevipinnis | reverse complement strand
ATGGAGAGAGAGTGCAGGGTAAAGAAAAATGAGCAGAGCTGTTGATGGAATCAGACCATTCTCAAAGAAAAAAAAAGAAAGAAAGAGAGCATATGGGGGCGAGAGCAGAGAACATTAAAGGTGACTGTCACGGAGACAAGGCTGGAGCACTGGGATCCACCCAGTAGGGCACGTCAGTGAGTCTCACCCAGAGCTCCTAATCAGTGTTATTGTTTGCACCATGGGTTGGGTTTTGATCGTTTTAGCACCACCCTTTTTTGCTCTATGTTCCATCATTGTCTTGCCTGTGTCAGAGTATGGTGTAATCGTGCCGTAAACCAGTGATAGATATATTCATTTGGCTGGAAGTCTGTCTCTATTAATGTCTTGTTCATATACCGTCACGGTCCGTGGAAATCCTCTCTACGCTTGTGTCCACATCCACACCTACAACTCTGATGGTGAATAAAAGTGACAGGGGAGGGGGGTCTCGAGAAAATATACCTTGCCTCCTCACATCTTGGAGGAAAAGATTAAAGTCGAATGAGGGGCGAGGTGGAAAAACGGATGAAAGCGTCAAAAATTACAGATGCCCTGTGGGAACGGCTTGTATCCACGTCATGCTGTATATAGACGGAGGGAGAAAGAAAGGGGAAAGAGTGAGGGAGACTTGGTGGACTGTTGAAGCAGGACACACATGCTGCACTGAGCCTTAAGCTTCATTTGAAGTGTGATAGGGGGCATCTCTTTTCATGTGTAGTTCCCACTGGTGCTCAGTGCCTCTGGCAGTCATATGGATGAAAGGGCATGAGTGCATATTGATACAGCCTGTCCGGTATAAGGCTAGTTTAACACCCATATCGTCCATAATAAACTATAAATATATATCACATCATAATCTCGAGCCCTTGCCTCCAGTCACAAAATCAAATGCCCATCCGAGAAATAATTTATTGTTCATTTAACTAATACATTAATTAAGTGTGGCTGTGATTATTCCCTCTATTTAGCCTGTGTTTCTGAATATTGAATTTGGTTGATAAGGGAACCAGCAAATGCATTTTGAGCTAATTTAGAGATGAATGGGAATAAATAAAAGCTCCTGGTAGAGTTTTCTTTAAAGATCAGTGTGCTGAATAGTTTCGGGGATCCCTGCAGGCCGTGCTCTGGTTCCCTACCGTCAGGCCAGGAGACATGGCTCTTTATGTGGCAGTCCACCTGGGGTGTCCATGTCTCCCCGTGTAAAGCTAACTGTCGGTTTGTGAGGGGAGGAGAACGACTCCTTCACAGAGTACCCTAAGCTCAGGAGGAGGAAAGGCAGCCATGTCTGCTGGCCGACTGGTCCACTTTCCACTTCTATTGTCCTTTTCCATCCCGAGACCTGAAGCCACGTGGGCATGCAACACTCCACCGGTACGCACCAACACGCTCAGGTTTTCTCTTCAGCCTGAAGATGCTATTCAAACTCACACTCCACTAGGCAATCTACCCAGGATTTATGTTAGCCGTCTACTGTTACGGCTTCTACCTGTCAGAGACGGATAGAAGACTCCAGCACAGGAATTACCACCTAAACTCGTGATGCCTAATACCCTCAAATATGTCGTGCGAGCCATCCACAACAGACAGGATTGTATTGTCATTATTCTTGTAGTATGCCACGGTAGTAGGGTATGTTGCTCCTAATAGGCTGTCATGGAATAAAAAATTATGGGTTTATTTGAAGAAGAATCATTTGGCATTATATTCCATATTAATTCAAATTAACACAATTTGCTAACGTGGGTCCCTAGTTGACTCGTTGGGAGTCTTTACTTTCCCTTTAGGTCTTTAAGTCTTGGCATATTTAACCTAGGGTTATGTACTGTGGCTTCCTAAAGTCTTGGAGGGACTTCTAGGTTAATGTCTTCTTTCCATCTGTCGGTATGTGGTGTCTGTTTTCCCTAGGCTTGGTGTACCTAGGTCCTTTTGAATGCTGAAATACACTTCAAAGACGTGTCTCTAAAACAGAGTTCTCATGTCCCTTAGATTGCCTTCAGTAAGGTTATGACATTTTATACACCTGACAATGCAGTTACACATCAACATTGGTTAAAAAAGGGAAAAACTAATTTTACAGCATGTTCAGTAGGATACAAAAGGATAATATAACCATTTAAAAAAACAATTGCATTCGTATTCGTTTATGTGTTTCAGTGTAGCACAAGAATCATCTAAAATTAAGGCTATTTTTTAAAGGATGGTTCTTTGTCTCTGTCTCCTTACTCACTGGAAGGATATAAATGACAATCCTTAATAGACTGTAATGTAATGAGCACTTTTAATTATTTATGACATGAGCAGGACCAATATTATAAAGTTTCCAGCTTGGAATCTTGCCTATTTATATTTTCTCATTACCTCCTTGATTTGCTCATGCATTTTATCTGCAGCAATTAAACTTATAAAGATATGAGTTCCCCACAGAATATTACAATTTGATCATTTTTCATGTCTCAAATGAAAGAATGTTGCAGTTCTGATTATGACAGAAAATACAGAAAACAAATTTTGTTGCAGGAGACGTGAAAACTAGATTTTCTGACCAACTAAACAACTTCCCTGCTTTCAGTCTGTATATTTTGGAAAGGACACCTTCTGCTAAATCCTTGCACCCCTTCTCTTCCCCTCCCTCTTGCTCACTCCCTCTTCCCCTCTCGTTCCATGGCAGAGTCCCCCACACCAGCTGGTGGAGCTGGGTAGCCGCGAGCCGCCTTGGACCCTGATCAAGTACTGCCTGGTTTGAGGTTGTGTCAGTCCAAGGCCGGCTCTCTAACAAGAAAACGGTACCATGACAGAGACGCGGGCTGAGGGATGGAGAGGCAAATACCTTTCAAAGGGAAATGTGTAAGCGAGCGGGAGCTAATTGCTTTCCTTTTGCAGCCAAGTTGGATTTTATGTGCTGGCAGTTGCAGAAAAATCCACAAGTTGAAGAAACTAGTCTGAAAAAACTTTCACTGGCTTTCACTGATTTATTTTTATTCAAGTTTAGCTAATCATTAGCACCATGTTTGGCATTTCTTGGCATTTAATGTAGCAAATTACTGTAATTACGTGGCTCCATAAGAGCCAAAGAGCCATCAGCAACAATACATCCTAATGACTAGTTTGAAATCAATGAAAGCTGCTCGACTGCCTGCATGGTTATGTGCAGGCCAATTTATCAAATTGTTCGTTGGCGTCCTATCTTTCCCACTGAAAGCACGGCATTGATGGCGATGCGATGCTCTGACGTTTGACTAAATGTTCCCGTGTTCACGGCCATTAAGAAGTCATGTGGCTGATGGCAACACAGCATGATGAGCCCTGTGGAGCTGCTACACATCAGTGCCAGAACTCTCACTGCGCTGTTCAATGGGCCGCGCCCCACGCTGTCAATGGCAGGTGCACTGGTGTAGAAGTGTGAAAATCTCGTCGGAGTGGCTGACCTTTTACAATGCTGTCGCGCTGCGCTGAGGCTAGTCTCCATGTGAGCCTGACGGCGGGCGATGTCAGCGTGCTGGCTGGAGAAAGGAACCGTGGGCCAGGATCACTGACCCGAGAGTGGGATTAACACCAAGCCGCTCCCTGGCTCTGGTTCTGGTGGCCCTCCCTTAGGAAAAAGCCCTCCGTCCTCAACGGCTCTCCTGTTAAGTACTACTGTTACATGTCCTTTGTGATGGTGCACAGGCCGTGCTTAATACAATTAACCAGCTACGTGTCAGTGCCATGAGCGGACTAGGGTGTGTTTGACTGGTCCTGAACAAACACTAATCTTTCCATGGAAAGCACAGAGGCCTCCCTGCAATGATTGCTCGACAAGCTCACGGTCCTCACCTCCCCTCCCAGTTTTCCCCTCCTCTCAGATGAGGCACAGGGACTCCAACGCGGGCAAGTTCAGACCAGGGTAATGCAAATGTAATTTCCTACCTGCGGTGGAGCTGAATAGAAACGGGGGGGACGGGGATAAAGTGAATCGTGTTGCTCACAGCTGGGCCTGCTTTTGACTCATTCGTATGCATGCTGGCGAGAGACAGGCACCGGGGACGCGCCGCACCTGCAATCATACATCCATCACGATGTGTTAACAGTCTGGGCACGTTTCCTAACCTGGGAACGCCCCACCTGGAGGAGCCCAGGATAACTCCCCCCACTGTGTGTGTATGTAAAAGGCAGCGTTAAATCTGGCCTTTGGATGGATTTCCTTTCTCACACAGTTCATGCTGCTGTTTAGCATATGTATTTAGGTTTACTGGCATGATTATGGATGAAGCATCCCATCGGCGAGTTTATCAGGTCTGTGACGGCAGAGACCAACGAAGCCCATGACAACTCCCGCATGGAGATAAATCAGGGAGATTAGCCAACGAGTGGTGCAGCGCATGTAAAGACACGGAACCGAGAGAGACATAATGTAAAGAAAGAAAAAAAGAGAGAGAGAGCGTCATTAAGAGAGAGGGAGAGAAAGAGCGAGAGAGATAAGAAAGATTCATAGCGCGACAGAGAGAGAGGGAGAGAGAGATTGGGTAAAAAGGAACAGTGATTGGGTGGATGGTGCTGCCTGCATGGAATGAGTGAATTGATAGAATCATATATGGGGTATGACCCAAGCGCCGGCATGGTGTTGATAAACGACAGTGATGAATTAAAGCAGGCCTGCCGCTTCATTATTCAACGCTCCTGACAATTTGCTGGCTAATTTATGGTCTGTTGTTGCCGTGGTTCCCTGGGGAAGTGGTTGGGAGCTAAGAGGAGGAGGAGGAGAAGGAGGAGGAGGCGTGGGGAGCAGAGAGCGGGTGCTAGACTCTGACTGGCATGTCGGATAAAGATGAGGAGACAGAGTAATCTGGGTGTGTACATTAGATCTATGTAATCAGGCCCTTTTAGTATCTGCCTCTCCACTTGGAGAGCTCCATTGCCTGTCTGAAAACACACACGCTGATGGCGACACAAACACGCATACACACACACACAGTCAACTCAGACATGTATAATACATTGACTCACATAGGCCTAGACCTAGATTTTGTTTTTCCACCTGTTAGTTAAAGCCAGGGAAGTGTATAGCACTTCAAATGCACTCTTGATAGTAGCCTGTCTGATACGTGGAAGATGAATGAGGACATTGCCTGTCACCCTGGCTAAGGCCGCTCCTTGTTCAAAGTCCATCTCCCTCTGACTTCAGAGACCCACCGACTCAAACTGCACACATCCTTGGGACCGCTCAGAGGCTCTTTCTTCTTCTATGACTCCAATTTCTTGTAGAGTAAACTTTAGATAAAAAATTTGATTATTATGTGACTATTATGGTAATGGTAAGCAGTGCTGCCTGAGATTGTGGAAGGAATTTCACATCCGACTCTTTGCGTATAATTTATTCCCTTTCATGTTAGATCCGGCGACGTGAGATGAATGTGCTTTAATGATCACCACGAATGGATTTACGCTGCTCAGCTCTGAAAGGCTTCTGTGTGGAAGAAGCATGTCAAGTGCCACTCCCAACGATGAGGGCAAGCCGTGGGACTGCTCTGGCCTATTATGTCCTCCACAATGGACGTGACCGGACGAAACTGAACCTGTCCGACACCTTGTGTGCTTTTAGCTCAATAAATATATCTGTATAAATCTGGTCCATTTCATGCATGGTTTGCACACTGCAAGTCACCGTGAGAGTTGGTGGAGAATGCTTTAATACACAGAGAGGGAGGCATAACTACACAAAGCTCAATATCAAGTGGATCCCAACAGTACTGACTTTGACCTGGCTCTGTTTTGAAGCCCCTGCTGTGGACGGTTCTCCAACAGCATCAATCAGACTGCTTCCTGTGAATTTTAGGAAGTCTGCACAGAACAGGGGGTAGGAGTGACTATTGGTCCAGACAATTTTTTTTTTCATTCACTTTGACAAATGTCTTCTTGCGTAGCTGCTTGTAGCATAGAGTAGAATATTCTATAGAATATTATTTTATATACTTGAGTTATCTGAGTTTATCGGAGTGCTAAACCTAGCATCTGGAAGTGTTTCTAAGATTGAGTAGGTGTGCACTGTTTGTGTTACATGCAGTTTTAACACTTCATCCCCTCTTGCGTTCAAATCGTGGCCTCCGCTTTGTGCTTTTTATATAAAGGGAGCACAATGTTTTGTTCAAAGCACATTTAAATGGGTTTCAAGTGGGGTTTGGTAAATGGGTCTTCTCTTCTCTCTCCCTACTCTATCTCCCCAATTAAAAATTCAGATTAGCTTTATTAGCATGGCAGCAGGAACATAATGGCGTTTATTTAACCAGAATTGTAAATGTCTACTTTTGTTTCAGGTCCTTTCTGGTGAATTGAAAGGGTTTGGCCTTCTAAAAGTTGTGCATCAAACTGCATGAGATGCTTGTAAAGATTGAACAGATTATATTTGCTCCAGTTGTGATGAATCTGGTGAAATGACATGCACACACACTGGCCCAGGGCTTAAGCGCATTAAGTTTCCCTATGCCGTTCTGCTCTGCGAGTCAGCTTCAGCATGATCCCACAGGTTGTGTTTGTGTGTGTGTGCCAATGAGAGATGTGAAGAGACATAAAGAAAGAACAGGAGAGAGGAAAGGAAGAGATTGTAAAGAAAGAGAAAGAAATCAAGAAACTAAAGGAAAGAGAGAGGTCTTGTTCAGTGATTGGTGGGAGGATTTAGTTTTATGTGACAGTTGGCATGTTTTTATTCAAAGAATCAAAGAAAAAGAAAATCAGCTCTGGCTTAAAGACTGAACAAGAATAAAAATGTGATTTTCAAACAAACGCCGATGTTTTGCTCTGGGGGCTTGAGCAAACAGTTTGAAAGTTATTGTATTTAAGCATATCTTTTTTTGCAAAGTGGTAACAAGACTGAAGCTCCTTCTTGATGCCAAAAGTAACTTTCCTTTACAATGAAACGGCTTGGGGTTGAGTCATTCCTACTCTACTGAGGGACAGAACAGTGGCAGACATCAAATGCCAAAGCTGAGCCTAACCTAGTCTGAAACCTATCAAATATGTGGGTCTGTCTAATCATATGATACACAAACAGACCCACGCTCACCGTAGCGCCTGCAGCCTCAAAATGCATTGCGGTGAGTGAGTAGCTCCTGTGAGAGCAGCATGAGTCAGTGGGTGGCCTGGGGGGAGGTGACAGAGCTGTCCCCCATTCTGTTCCCCCATTAACCTGCTCCCCTCTGATCCCTGCCACCCTGTCGACCTGTCTCTGTTACCCCCATTTACTGAGGGAGTCCCCAGCTGCCGTCAGCCGCAAGCAAGGCCCTGGATGATGGGGTGGCCAGCCTTACAGGGGCCAACCTCAGCCCACACTGCATGGCCATTGTCTCCCTTCCTCTTCCCTGGTATAGCCTGGATCCCCAGCCTACTGCTGTTCTGTTATGGAGGATGACAGGAGCCTGCCACTTGCTTGCTCTCTCTCTCTCTCTCTCTCTCTCTCTCTCTCTCTCTCTCTCTCTCTCTCTCTCTCTCTCTCTCTCTCTCTCTCTC
>JAVQIZ010025855.1:0-16604 GCA_036023535.2 Galaxias brevipinnis | reverse complement strand
AGAGAGAGAGAGAGAGAGAGAGAGAGAGAGAGAGAGAGAGAGAGAGAGAGAGAGGGAGTGCAGGGGCACACGGCCAGCCTAGCTCTGTCCGTCCATGGGCCCCCTTTCGCCCGGCTGGCGGGGGGGGGGGGGGCACTGTATGCTGGGCTAATCTGGGTTTATCTCCCTGGCCTCCACCCACCTGTCCACGGACGCCTGCAGGCAGCTGGTGAGGTAGGAGTTGAACAAGAACCGGTCCAGGGGCTTCTCCAGCGAGGCCGTGCACTCAAAGACGTCCCAGCCCGCTGAGAACACCACCACGCCCTTCAGGCAGGTCTTGCGGCCCGTGCGGCCCAGGTAATTGGCCAGCATCATCCTATAGGGCGAGAGGCGGTTTATAGAGCGTCCCTTCCCATGCATAAGAAGGTGAACATAAGATGTTGGATGTGTGATTTCTGTAAATCTTTTTTTTTTACATTATTAAATAACTTATTTGTTCTATGCGTCCACTTACATCTCTCGTAACTCAATACAATACAATTCATAGAGGCATTCAGACTGTGCCATACTCTGTATTTATTGTATTGAACAGTTAAATGCTTTTTAAGCTTTTCTGTCCAGCCACATTCACTGCATTACCTGTTACAGTGGACATAAAATATTGAAATACCACACAACTAACTGTTATTAATACTAAATTGACTAGGCGCCAATCAGGCCTTTGGGCTCTGGCTGAAACTGGGGACAGAAGGACACTTCTGTTTCGGACAAAACAGTCCCACTCAAGTGATTATTTGCACTGTGTTAACAGGCTTTTCTTAACAACAAATACGGACCATTCTGCTCCTAGAGTCATTCTGTGTCAGGTCAAAGTCGACGCAGTTTACACCAACGACACTTAAGCCAGAGGCAAATTACTCAAAAAAACATGGCTGGTAAGAGGACACTACTTCCAGCCTAACTATTGGGAGTTGTTGAATTACCCGCCCATGGAAACTCCAGCAGCCATGATAGGAGCATCAGGATAGTGAGTCTGGATGTGCTCAATGACTGCCTCCAAGTCCTCAGTGTTGGCAGCACAGTACGTTCTGGGGGTCTGGGGACAACAAGAGCACCACAACCTCTTTCTTAAAGGGATACTTCACCGATTTTCTTAATATATGTTGTTGTTAAGGCTAAATAAGTAAGTAGGTATATTGAACAGGTTCGGGTCATGGGATCAGTGTAAATGAAATTCACATATTTTTCCGACCACCGGCATTTAAATGGTTAATTCATTGTACACCACAATGCCCATAGATCATTGTGCAAATCAAACTTGGAACAAACGCTATCCCCTTGGCTGAAAACAGCGGTAGTTTAAAAAAATTCAGGAAGGACCCCCGATTAATACAATAGAGAGTCATTTTCTCAACTCATTTGACATTCTGCTGTTTGATCGCGAAAAACTAAATGACGAGACATTGTTTCAAATACAACACTGATATCAGACAGTAACATATCAAAAGATCGAAAATGGGTGAACCATCACTTTAAACTGTTCAGGATCATGAAGCCTACAGCAAAGGACTCTCTGATTCAGTCTCTCTCTCAAACCCACCCACTCACACTAATGGACCAAGTAATGTCCATGCACTGCATTGTACTACTTACGCAACGTCTTTAACAAGAAAGAATAATGCCTCATGTTACAAATGGCTGATTCACTTACAAACCTGCTTACAGTAAGTGCTATGCCCTTCAACGGCACTGACCTTTAGCTACTGTATTATGCGGCACGGCACCAGCTTCAAACAGTTAATGGCCACTGTCTGTCTATAGCAAGAATTATCGATTAGCCTTCTGCAGGCAAAATGGAGATGACTATTCAAGAGATAATGTCAGGTCATGTCAACCGATCATGTGCTGGAACACTGCTAGTGCAAAATCTCAGGGTCGATTACACTGACAGACCAAAATGATTTGTCAGCTTTATACAAAACTCTGTAGTATCCAATTGTGTTGACGATTTAGTTAACTGTCGCCAAAAAAAACAACAATGTTACACCCAATGTTAAACCTTCGCTTCGCTTCAGTTGAGCAGACTCAAACTAACTGCAGGCTACACACCAGGTATCTTGCACACTATTTTTAGACTGAGGTCCAGAATGAGGGCACTGGCTCTTTAAGGGGTCTTTCAGGCACAGTGGACAGTGTCTCCCTGGAGGCCATTCTAATGTACTGGCCTACATGAACAAAGGAGCCCCTTCATTCTAAGTGGACACAGAGAAAACAGTCGCGGCAGCGTATGATTGCTAATCAATTTGCATCAAATGTAGCACATTCAGACAGCTCTGCATATAGGGGGAGATATGCACCCGATGTTCTATGTTTAACATACGGTACGGATTAGACTATATCCACCCAAGGACAAATCACTGAAGCGGATCTGAGACCGGTTGACTAGTTTGTGTCTTAGTTTGCTTCTGCTCTTAACAAAAAAAAAACGCACAGCCGCTCTACATTGTGACAGTGAAGGCCAAGTGGGACATGGGGCTAATTGTGTGTTGCACTGCAGAGAATAAACCCTTTTTAAGTCCGGACTGAGACGTCGGGGTGACACTGATGGTGGGATCCCATCTGGGCATAGGCCCCTTCGACCTACACTAACGTCCCTCTGTCTAACCACACAAAGGCAGTGTATGGCCATTTTACGCTTCAGACATAAAGAGTTTCTCTCTCTCTCTTTCTCTCTGAGTATGTGCGTGTGTGTGCGTGTGTGTGTGTGTGTGTGTGTGTGAGTGTGTGTGTGAGTGTGTGCGTGTGTGTGCATGTGTGCGTGTGTGCGTAAGTGCGTGTGCGTGTGTGTGTGTGTGTGCGTGTGTGTGTGTGTGAGTGTGTGCGTGTGTTTTGGTCTAAATATGGCCAGGAGCAGATCAAGCGTAAGCCGGGTGTCAGAACTCACTGCACTTGCACCCAACACAAAATCGCAATGCAGTGGATTGAAAGCTGTATACCCTGGCCCATGATACCCTCAGCTTAATCCCTGCTGTGTCACAACACTGCCTGTCCGTACGTCTGTCTGTCGGTCGACCCACTGTCAGGTGCTCTGTGGCATGTGTGACTTAGCTGGTGTGACCTAGCTGAACCGCGATAGAGGACATCTATGGTAATTGGCTTTCAGTGTCCCACAAATGTTGGAAAGCTTTACCAGCGCCACAGGAAAATTAATCTTTTGTTCCTTTAGAGTATAAGTCATCTAGTGAACTTCTGCGATTCAAGGTACCTGTGTTGTATGTTTCCAATGCAATTGAACTAGATATGTCACATTGTGAGAAAGAACTACATAATAAAGCCCAGTGTATAAACATCCCTTAGTAAGATGTATTACACATTTGAATAGCCTATTGAATCTTTCATTAAGGAACATAGCCTTTTGGCTATAACCTGTTGAACGCTTTGTCTCATTTAACCACTGGTTAGCCCACACCACTTGTCATGGAGAGAGCTATGTAAAACGATATCTACACCCACGCGTAATGAATTTTAGATTCTCACCAGTAGGGTCTCACCAGATACTCCTCTGTTGTTGAAGACCACACACCTGAAAAACACAGCATCATACACGTACATGTGAATGCATAGTTCATGCAGTTTTCAATGCTGTATTGTTGCATATTATAAGCATTTGGTGATATCTAGCCATATATCAACACTTTTTTAACCTAACAGCACATGGAACTAGGATTCTGTGATTATGGATATTTTTTTAAAAGTAGTTCTTAGAGCAACCTTTATGTAAATGTAATCTGTATGTGAGTTTGGGTGTGCTGCTGTGACTAGTTTAATTTGAGATCCTTGGCTACCTCTGACCTTGCACCAACCTCCAGTCTTCACTATGAATCGGACACTCAATGTACTGCATTAGCTCAAGTGTCTGTATGTATTATCAAGTATTTCTCTCTGTGTCTTTCTCTCTATCTTTAAACGGTGTCGCTGTCCCTCTGCAGAATACGTTTTTCAATCATACAGCATAAATCATTCTCGTTTCTTTTTTTGTTTTTTTACACTGGTAATGCACGTCTCTGCTAATATCTGTATTCAGTCACAGCAGTTCCATCATTTCAAAAAGAGTGTCGCTATGACGCAAGTTGACACGAGCGCGGTCTTAGATCCCGCTGAGCTTGCACATTGTGTTGTCATTGTGTGTCCCGACTTCCAAGAGCACGCTCTAGCCCAATTTCCTCCCGTGATGAATGCTCGTCGACAAGGTTGGACCAGAGGGACGAGAAGGCACGTTCACCCGAGAAGCAGCTGTTCTGTTCGGACTGAAAAAGCAAGCTGAGCATCGGCACCCCCCCCCCGCCACGCAAACAAACACACATAACACACAAAACTCTCCAACTCTCTCATTTGATGGGCTGTTATCTGTAATAGACAGAGCCGCGGCCACCGTCTCTATCTGGGGAACTCAGCAGAGGGGTGGGCCGTGAAGGGGGGGAGGGGGTGGATGACGGGTGACGCTTACGTACTTGGGCCGCTGCTGCGGCAAGCATACAGTAGAAAAGGAAAGACTGGCCGTGGCTAAGCCGCACGGCTTGCAGCAGTAAGCTGTAATTCATTAAGCCAAGTCGGACTGGGGAGAGAAGAGGCCTGGAAGATGCTGAGTCTGCCTGTGTGCACCCACTCCCTCCCTCCCACAGCCAAGCCCAGTGCCTTCTGAAAGAATGAGCGCAGTGGAAAGAACACTGAAAGGGGCCTTTAAGGGGGAAAGGAGAGAGGGAGCCAGGGTAAGAGAGAGAGAGAGAGAGAGAGAGAGAGAGAGAGAGAGAGAGAGAGAGAGAGAGAAAACTGCTTCCCTTTGCATCTCCTAAAGCTGGCGCAACGTTAGCTGTTTACAAAAGCAACTCTGCTGGACACGGATCCTGGGTAGCTGACTGCATCTCTCTTTCTCTGCACCTGCTTGCCTGAAGTAACCCCCAGACACACACTTCAAACACACACGCATACACACATCACGTAAATGCTTACAAAAGTGAAACTAACGCCGTTTCTCATTCCTGATCTATCGAATAAAGTTAATCGTGTTCTACAAAGTAAGTTCAAAATACTTTGTAACCATCGAGTCCCATCGAAAGAGTCACAGGGCTGATTCAGAGGGTTGAATTGGGTGTGGGACAGACTGGGGACAGGGCTTGCTGCAGCTGGAGCCAGGGACGGGACCACCCACCTATAGCCCAGGTCGCAGCTCTGTTGGACCATGTGCAGGATGTAGGACTCCCGGCTGGTGCCGGTCAGGCCTGGGAGAAGGAGCACCGTGGGTCGGCTGGCCGGGTCCGGGTGGGAGAGGCTGTCGTCGTTGTCGGACCAGTCCAAAGAGATCTGTCCCCCATCGGCCGCCCTAATGAGCTCACTGCAAAGAGAGAAAGAGAGAGAGAGAGAGAGAGAGAGAGAGAGAGAGAGAGAGAGAGAGAGAGAGAGGGACAAAGAGGAGGCCGGACAGGGCACACACGTCAGAAACAAGTCCCAATCCTCTCCCCTCCACAATGCTCACCGTGTGATAAGAAACACACTCTGGACCATATTAGACAGCGCGCGCACGCACGCACACACACAACTACACACGCACACACACAACTACACACACACACACACACACACAGACAGACACATACACACACACCCACACACACACACACACACGTGAACGCACCTACACACTTTAATATTCCCGGAGAATGTAGTTCCCTAAATCGATTCTGATTGCATTTTGCACCAACCCGTTCCTATACATGTGACAAACACAAACAGGGGACCAAAGCAACCCCCGACAAAGCATTATTTTCTCTGACTCCGCTTTCTGGGCAATTACATTCCTCCTTTTCGATTTTGGGTCCCATTCGCACTCCGGGGCATCCATCAGTACTGTAGGGCTGTCTATGGGAGGGCAATATGTTTGTAATGGAGTGCAGTCTCACCTGCACACAGCTCTGTGACGAGAGCTTCATTTCCCCTGCGACGGACGCGGGAGAGCGCTATTCAGGACCGAGCCACTGAGGAGAACAGACAGGGAAACTGCTGCAGTGGACTCTCACTTTGCGGGCCGGGGGTACCTGAGGTCAGTGTGATCCATCGCGGTCCGTCCCGTGCCAACAACACCACTCACCCGTGCACACACACAGCCACAGACAAATCCAGCCAAATGCCTGCGCACACATACAGTATACATGCAGCACAGCGAGACAACTTGGCCAGGCATCAGACACTCGGCTTGGAATTACAGAACCAACATCAAATATGCACTTAAGGCCTGACTGCAGAGCCGGCGTGGACCAATCGGACACCAGTAAGCCACAGAGGAGGAGGAGACTTCTTTTACAGACATGCTAATCCATGAGTGTGACGAGGGGAGTGAGTGGAATTTCACTCAGGCAGTCTGTGACAAACTGGTCGGCTTTCAGGGTTGCGTGTCTTTGGGTAGACCTTGAGTAATATGATTAGTGTGGGGGCCAGGGGTCCTCTACCCCAATAAATAAAATGTGATCATAACCTCAGTGAAAGTCAACGGCCCCACATAAGCTTTGACTGAAAAAAAAAGGAGGCATGGTCTGCCTCAGTACTGTTGCATTGTGGGAGTATGCATCGTTTGATTTGAGGCAAGACAGTCAAATGCGGAGGTGACACAAAATGACCTTTGTTGGAGACTGTGCCGATGATTGGACCAGCAATGCAGGGCAAAGAGAACACATTACATCACGGAGCCGCATAACCTGACGACACAGAACAATGGGCTGAGACAAACAAACAGGCTGCCATATTAATGTACATGCAGTACGCTCGGAAACTCTCAATTCTATAATGAAATCCATTCACAATGCAAGTGTCAGACCTCTACTGAGTATTTTTAATAAATCATTTTATTTTGTCAAATTTAAAAGGTGAAAGAAGTGCCAAGACCATAGTAATGTGTTCTAAGTAGCAGTAGGTAAAGCTAAAACGTAGTGCCGTTTTCGCTGGATCCCCCGCCAGCTGACCCTAATGCTGATGCATACAGTCCACCCCGATCACCTTTGTAATTAATTTCATTTCACTTAATGAATGCAGGGGGCATGGGACACCCTGCCCATTAATCTTCAACAGAATGTCTTAAATTAGCAGTGTTGGTCTTGTTCCAACACCATGACATAAAGGATTCCTTTCACCTTGGAGCTAAGTCTCCTTGGCTAAGGGTGAAAGTGCCACATTTGTTTGTTGTGTAATGTGAATGAAAGGAATCAAAGAACAGCACAACCTAAGTTCCTTTGTGATCAAGCAAACTGCCTAAGCCTACTAATTAACTAGCCTCCATGGGACCAGGGATTTTTTGTTGTTCAATAAGGACTGGATATCTTTAGAAAAAAAACTGGGAGCGGTTTCAACTTGTCATTTGCGAAAGAATTTGCCAGTAGCTTGCACCGTAAAACTGTCACAACGTCATGGTGTACTTTGTAATAGATGTGCCACAAGCTTATCACCCCACAAATGACCTATAGCGCAAACTTTGATTGTTGAGGCCGATATGATTTGGGTTACATCGTAACATAGGATTATCCTAAGTAAATTATAAGAAGGGTCTTGGCTATTCTGTAATTTAATCTTCTGTAATAATTCTGCAATAATCATATATATTTTTGATTAATCTCCCAAAATGCCACTCTGACTGTGGTACAGGCTTACGTATTATTATACATCTTGATGAAAGCATGCAATTGTTAAAATGTCTACTCATTAAATATCATTTTGATAATATTTTAACTGATATTGCATTCATTCTAAATGTCTGACGTTGTTTTACTGTAAGACTAGGCTGTGTACAATGGAAGCCATAAGAGTCAGGTCTGAATTAATGTGTTGTGGCATTTTCATTACTTGTCTGCTTGGGGAAAGATAATTTCTTACTTTCTGTAAATGACCCCGGGTTTGGCTGTGACAAAGGGTCTGAGCAGGGTCTGGATACGGCTCTCCCAGCACCAGAAGGTGGGGTAGTAGGTCTCCGATACCACAGGACATTGTTCCCTCAGGAACTGGTAGAACTTTTTGCCCCCAGAGATGAGCTGTGGCTTCTGTAAAAGTAGGTTGACATTGTTTTAGAGTATGGCAATAAAGATAAAATATATAATTGATTACAAACATAGCTTCCTGGTTATTACAACGTATATGATTGTATAATATATAATAAAACAATAATGACCTTTTGTGTCAAAACATACTAAACTGTACTACTTGTACACAAACTTCTGAAAAAACATTTTGTTCCCAAAATGTAAATCCACAGGATATAAAGTATGCTTGCAACTGACAAAATGTGTCACAATAAATTGCCTCACATTTGTTTCGTAATTGATGTAAGCATCTTGTCTTCTGTGTATTCATTGCCGTTATACTTTTTAATACAGACTAAAGAGAATTACTGCCTCTGAAATTGTATAATTTGTATTATGCGAAACACGTTAATTAATGTGTGATGATGAGTCACGATAATTTCGGCTTTCGAAATGCGCTTGGAAATGAGCATATAGCATACTGCATGCATTGTGTAACTGGGATGAGATGAGGTCATAAAACGTTCGTTTCTATCCTACCACCCCTGCAGAGAGCAGTGTTTTGCAACTTTGATTTGAATAGACTTATAATCTAATACAACAAAATAGATGTTATATCGCTTTTATAATTTTACAAGAATGGCATAGCAATCTGTTTGTTGTGTTACATGTATTTATTATGGACTCTTAATGAGCTAACATTAGTCTGTGAGTATTAGGGATGAATTGGGTCATACCCAAAAATCGAAACACAAAGCCTAGAATATGGAGCCATTGCAGGGGGAAATCATTGCATAAGGACGATATACCGGCAGCGCCGCCTGCCATACCCGGCATCACAAATGAAGGACTTTAGCTTACCCATGCACTAAAGCTATGGCTTAATTTAAATTGGACAGAAATAAACACAAGTAGCCTATACGCGACCAGTTAAGTTTGTACAGCTAGATAAACAACGTGTTCTTTATGTGGTATAGATAACAATGATTTTTATTCTTCAATATTTTTTTAGACTGACAGCCTACCTTGGCTACTGATATTAAATAGTAGCAGGCATACGCTGCGCTGAAGCCAAGCACAAGCGAAAGTCCTACTCCAGATCCCAAAAACCCAACTTTCACTTGATTTTCCAGATAAAGTGACAGGTCCCTTGTTAAAACGTTGAAATTTAGCTCCAGTGAGATCATTGCAAGCTCCCTGTTGTCTGGCACACTGGATGGGTAGCGTAGTGCCCGGCTCAAGGGAAATTTCAGCCCTGGATGTGTTCGCCAGTTGTGAAGGAGACTGTCAAGGGGACTAGGGCAGGAGAAAATTCAGTAGCAGTATTTATACTGGCAGAAGATGGCGCTATTTGACCGATAAAATAACGGGTCTTCCTTTTTAACATGTCTTCAAATTACGGGGTGCTGCCATCTAGAGTTGGTATCGTTGTACGACATTTTGGACTCATGGCTATTCAAACGTTTGATGTTTACGTAGGCCTCTGTCTACAATTTTCCTGAAAGATTTGTAGACATATCTGTCCAAAATATTTAACTATATATAAAACAGAAAATTACATGCTAAATATCTTTCAGTTCTCCAAAAATTCAGTCAACAAAACATCCAATACAAAGATCAGACTTTTACAAGGAACTGTGCAATATTTTTGAAAGACACTTACGTTCCCTTATTTTTTTCTAAACATGTATGAGTCCAAGTGAGGCCAATGAACTTTGAAATTTGCATCCCATTGAACAACTGCAGCTGGGGTAATCTTCCTGTTAAGAATGATGCTTGAGCCTATCTTGATTGTACAGCACTTTGGTCAACTGTTGTTTTAAGTGTGCTTTATAAATATATTTGACATTGACATTATAGGCCTATAATTGCTACATTTTAGGTTCATACTATAGTACTCGTAGGATTAATAAAATAATTGAACGTAACAATATACATAGTCTATATATAATACAACATTACTTTCTTTTATATTTAATATCATAGCTTTTTCTATATAATATTTATCATGATTTATGTCGAGATTACATGGGTTTGTAGTCTAGCTCAATTACAGCTGTTTTTGAAATTTTGCCAAGTTGGCATGTTTACCCACAGTAGAAAACGTAATCCTCCATATTTTTTAACAACAAAGTCTGGTATTTTATTCCAAATAGCCCTATAAATATTATAGATATATTTCGGTCCACTTGGTCTTAATGCTTAGTTTATTAATGATGGCATAGAATATTTCATCTTGTGTGGCTTCTTTTTCCCAAAATTTAGAACAAAAGTCAGAAAAATTGCAGGTGGCTTTATACATTTCTAAAGATAATATGACATCATATACATGACTTGTGACAGTCCGATCTGCTTTGGATAGAAGTATACTCTACCCTGAAGTGACCAGTCAGTTTACCATTATCTTCATACTACACCCACATATATCTTTATATTTAACAGGGATTCAACAAATCATACAATTAATAGAACTACAAACGAACACTGACCTATCGCATTTCCTAATATTTCATATCCATCCTTATTAAAAAAAAATACAGAAATTGGGTGGGAGGTTGAGTGACTCCAGACAGACAAAAATCCCTCTCCTCCCTTTTAATCTATCGACGTGACGCCACGAGCGTTGGCCAAACATCCCTTCGAAAGCAAAGTATCTTCGTGAGTCGTCGTCCACCTCCGTAGCTTTGCTGGCTGGTTGCTCGTACATGGACGATGATTGACAATAATGGCGACGCGATTATTGTGAGTTGCCTCAAGAGAACCTTTTGACCAAATAACATATCTACCGTAGACTGGAAATATACATTCCAAATAAAATAGTGTTTAAATGACACATTTTAAAACGTTAAAGGACTTGCTAACATAGCCTCCTAATACGTTAGCTAGCTTGGAGCCCTGGCTAACTAGCTAGCTAACACAACGTTAGCTTGCAAGTTGAGGAGGTGGCATTCTTCTGTGTGTGGACTTGAGGAGACACAGCTTGCTTGCTAACAAAGCTCAGGGTCCAGCTTGCTACCCGTATACGATGTGGACACTTAACGAGGTCGTGGGGTAATTATTTTCACTGCTGGATACAAAGTAATATCAAAGTAGTACTGAAATAGAGCTAACTACTACCAGGGCCACAAGGTTTGAAGAGAGCAGTTCTGTTTTCGAGAAGAAAGTGCGTGCTATTCAACAGCTTTCTTCAACTCAAAGCTACTGCTGCTCAGCGCTAGCATCGGACACAGATTGGTTTTGTTGTTACATTTGCTAGTTCAAAAGTAACACCATCTTCCCGTGAATCTACCCTTAGCTGTTCAGAACAGGTAGCTGTCGGGATTTTTTTTATATCTGGGTAATTGCTAGACTCCTTTATTGAAATGACCACCGGTAGGAACAACCGAGTGATGATGGAAGGAGTTGGGGCGCGAGTGATCCGTGGACCGGATTGGAAGTGGGGTAAACAGGACGGTGGAGAGGGACATGTTGGCACTGTCAGGAGTTTTGAAAGTCCTGAGGAGGTGGTGGTTGTCTGGGATAACGGGACTGCTGCCAACTATCGTTGTTCTGGTGCATACGACGTAAGGATATTTGACAGTGCGCCTACAGGTAATATACTACATTTAACTCAAAGGTTCCTATTGATGCTTAATGATTTTGTTATTGTGATGAAGTGTGTCAGCCATGAATCTAGTCAATATGGCATTATCGTTCTGAGATGTCTATGTAAAAGATCGGCTATTAGTGAAGTCCACTGCATGATAAAGTGTGACGTATTAAATAGTAATAATTTTTGGGTAAAATTGTTCTTGGAAAGTTATAGATATTAATAATGGCCTCGGCAGCAAACACATGTTCATGCTGACTGTTTTTGAAAGACTTGGACACAAACCAACCCATTTCAGTTCTAATAAATTAGAGAATTGACCTAAATAAATAACTCGTTGTAATCAAAATAAATCAAACTATTGGTATAACATAAGATTATTGTCACCATTAGCCTAATATTCACACCTGTTTTTGTTTCATTAAGCCAGCGTCTCTGTGTTGCAAATTCTGAATACCGTTGTTTTAACAAAGTCTTATTAAAAGTTTAACTTGTTGTTTCCTTGCACACGCTGCAGGTATCAAGCACGATGGCACCATGTGTGACACCTGCCGCCAGCAGCCCATCATCGGCATCCGCTGGAAGTGTGCCGAGTGCACCAACTATGACCTCTGCACCACCTGTTACCACGGCGACAAGCATCACCTGCGTCACCGCTTCTACCGGATCACAACACCCGGTAGTGAGAGGTAAGACTGAGCCACAGTGCCTAGTTAATGGTATATTCCTCCGTCCAAGCTTGTTTAAACCAAACATTGTGGTTTGGCCTTGTTGGATCCCTCTCTCTCAACCAGACACAACATGTGGCTAACGTTCCTAGACTCTGTTGCCAAGCAACTGCAGAGCCTCATTTTCAGACGCAGAGATGTTGTTTTGGCCTTGGCTTCAAAGCTGGCCATCTTTCTGTATGCTTACTTATGTGCTTCTGAAGGCAATGGGGGGAGCGATTTCCTAATCCCACCACGAGAAGATGACATAAAGGCAACATAAGTATCATGTGTTCGTTAAATGATCACTAATAGCATGAAACATGTTCAAAACATGCATTTTTTACTGCAGCTTTGCAAATGCTAAATATACATCCACACAGAATTGTCACTAGTTAAATGCAAATGGAAAATTTTGCCTGTTGTGTTGAGCACTTATTACAATACATCCCGGTGCAACTTTTCAGTCGACTTGTACCAAATATACCCATTGTAGGGCCCTGCAAAGGTGTATTTGTCATAAAGACTTCATCCACTCTGAGGTTTACTGGCAGAACGCACGGCACAGCAGCTGGCCGACCATTCAACTGAACAATGACTTCAGATCCCCCGAGACAGTGATTGCATGACAGCACACAATAGATGCCGGTGGTCTCCCTAACCCCCCGGCCGCTCGACACTGAAGGCATGGCGGGGCGGGGGTCTTTTATTCTGCCACACGAGAGGCTTCTTTGACTGGCTGCTGTTGGGGAGTGTCCAGAGGTGACTGTGTTTGCATCGGTGACCCTTTCCAGCTGCCGTGTCTGCTGTCAGAGACTCTCTCTCTTTCTCTCTCTCTCTGTCCCTCTGCCAGCCATATCGACAAATGGCCATCTTCTGACTTTGTAGGGAGTTGCTCTGTCTTGGGTTGAACCGAGAATGCTATCTATGTAAAGTAAATTCTTTTACTTGGACATAGCTCAGGCCTAGCCGTCTAGTCGGGAAATGTGCTGATAAGATACGGGTCACACATATGATTCTGTTGACGGCATAGACTCTTTGTCAGGCCTAGTCCTGGTTTGATAGGCCCTACAGATAATCTGACCAACCAGAATCCCCCATACTGCTTCCAATGGCTTGACGGTGCAACAGCAATGCTGTAATATGTTGGGCAGATTGACTGACACTTGCTAATTCCTTGACACTGGTGTGACAGGTTCCCATAACACTGTATGAGCGTGTCTCCCCCACCCCCCCTCCCCAGCTCTGCGCTTCATGGAACTAGTCTTATGTGTTATGCTGGCCCGTGGTGTTGTGATGGGGGTGAAACAGAGTGTCTGAGGAGTGCCCTTCCTGGTGTGATGCTCGGACCAAGCCATCTGGCGAGCCGGCGTCTGCCTGTGCCGTGCCCTAAGCACCCAGTCTGCTTTCAGCACCCCCTCTCCACACTGCCACTGAGACGGTTCAAATGTGGTTCGACCGCTCTCCAACAATGGTGATCAAATCTGCGGCTTTGTATGGCAGTGACGTCCTCACGTCAACCAAGCTTGTAAGGTTTCGTTGATGTGTGTTTTCCCAGAGGTGGCCTTTGCCTCTGATTGGAGTGCATTCCATAAACTGCTACCATTTCCCCCTCTAACTTGTTTTAAGATGCCTAACACAGCTGCTGGTGATCTGTCTGTAGCCTCAAAGGTTGTACTACTCCAATTCCAACGTCCAACTTACAGTAGAAAAGCCAACGTTTTCTGAACCCAATCTTCTTCCCTTTGTTGTGTGTTTGGACAGGGTGCTGCTGGAGTCTCGCCGCAAGTCCAAGAAGATCACGGCGCGGGGGATTTTCACGGGCGGCCGAGTGGTCCGAGGTGTGGACTGGCAGTGGGAGGACCAGGATGGAGGCAACGGCAGGAGAGGAAAGGTGGGACAAGCCCCCCCTTGGTCTACAAGTAGCAATGTCTTACACAGGGGACAAAGGGACTTCAGAAAAACAAGGACTGATGGTGATAGTAGTAGTATTATTCACTGGAGATGGTAGATAAAGATGTATTTTCAGAAGTCAGAGCAACTGTTATCTAAGGTGTTTTGCTTACCCAGGGGAATGTGGTTGGAGGTAGAAACTTGGTGAGTGGCAATTCATCTCTTGTCCTTTGTTGTTCATGGCGACTAAACTCGATTGTCACCTCATTTTCCTGGCTGTGCCTTTCGAACAGTGTGGGTCCCCGTCTGCATAGGTGTTAAGTACGTGTGAGTGAAAAACCTGATAGGTAGGAGGACCTTCGTTTCCTTTCAGCGCTCTACACAAAGGTGTCTTCCTCGTGTTCGGCTCCCCCGAGCCTTTAACAACACCCGGTAGAATAGAAGACGTCTGACAAGGTTACACGTGTTTACGGTTCGTCCCGTTTGGACGCGCCACGCCGGGCACAGCGCCACGGAGCTCGGGCCGGGTCCAGACCCCCAGAGTATTCCATCTAAAAGTCTCCGCGGGCGGTCTTACCATTTCATTTTCCGCCGCGTTATTTATGGGCAGATCTCATTATTGTTTTATGATGCCGTAAGCAATATGCTGAGCAGCAAACCGCTGTTACCATGTCCTGCAGCTCGGATAAGCTGTTAGGGTAGTAGGAGTGTGACTCTCCGATCCCCCATGAATCAATTACAGGAGCCCACGAGTGAGGAAATATGGAGCCTTCGCTTGAGAAATAATTTTACTTACATTTTGTAAAATAAGTAATTTTGTTGACCGTAACGCTGCCTTACTTTCTTGGTTTCATGGAAATAATGTTTTTATGAGGTTGTTATTGTCAGAAACACAGGTGTTTATGGATTTGTAAGGTTTGTAATTTGCAGGTCAAGTCCCTCCCAGACGTTGTCTGTGGATACTTTGCGTGCTGTTTGTTTTGCCTGTAGTCCGTAGGTGTATGATGAGGGCTTTCTGTCTGTTGACAGCCTAATTATTTTCTGTTTACCACCTCCTAGATGAGGACTCCTAATTTGCGCTTCATAAATCGAAGCAACCCTGGCAGACGACACATCTACTACTAACACCGTTGATCAGTCCTTTGTTAGATAGAAAAGAAGTGTAATATGTGTAGCGCAAGTTCAAGCAGGGCTGTTTCCTGAACTTTGAAGAAGGTGAAATAGGTAACAAGTCTTGGATTTCCCCGCGGGCCTTCTCTTCTCTCTCCCCTAATATCCTCCCTTCCCTTCTTTTCTGCTCCCTCGTTCTGTCTGCAGGTGACAGAGATCCAGGACTGGAGCGCCGCCAGCCCCCACAGTGCAGCCTACGTCCTGTGGGACAACGGGGCTAAGAACCTCTACCGCGTGGGCTTTGAGGGCATGGTGAGCTCCACACACACACAAACACAGTTCTAGTTCTCTGGTGTAAACGCTGTCCCACTGACAAGCACATAACGACACACACCACTTCCCTTCTCAGCCGCGCACTATCTCTAACTGACTAACACGTGCACACACACACCCAGGACAAAGGGATCAGCTGGCAGGTGTCCTTTGTGTTTGTCCTAAGGGCCTGGCCGACGGGCCTCTCTCTTGGGCTGCAAGGCCTTTGTAAGGAGCCCCGTAGGCAGCCACACGGCCAGCCGGCCAGCCAGCCAGCATGTGCCAGAGCCTCTTTGTCAGGGCAGCTGCAGGGGGAGTGCGTGTGTATCTCCATGAGAATGGCAATCTGTTCTTTCGGGGTCTTTATGGAGGAAGAGAGGGAACATGGAGGTCAGTTGTAGAGGAGGGGGGGGGATTGTAAGGGAGGGCAGGGGGGTGCCCCCTCTACACGAGCCACAAATTAAAACTGCTCCCATTGGTGGAGACCACCCCCAGCTTTTTACGAACGGCAGCCAATCGGGTGGCTAGGCTTCGCAACAGCTTTTTTCTTTGTTATGCTAATCGTCAGAAAAGGGTCTGTGCAAAGAGTACCTACGTAGACGACAGCTGCTGCTGTTGGATGAAGCAAATCACAGATTTGGACCCCCCCATCACAAAGAGTTTAACATGACCCGGCTAGCCAGGACAAAGACAGGAAGTCAGGGAAAGACTTCCCACTCCCAAAGACGCTGCGCATAAAAGCAACTCAGGCTAGTGCGTGGTGCTGCCAAACAGTGGCGTTCATTTGATTTATACACCTCAATAACTGTATCATCAATTGGATAGGTATTATTATTGATGTACCAAGGTGGTCTCTGCGCTATTCAGCATAGTGTGGAGCCCCTAATCCCATTGTGGGGGGGGGGGGGGGGGGGGGGGGGGGGCGGGGCGGGGGGCGGGGGGGGGGGGGCGGGG
>JAVQIZ010025823.1:0-13131 GCA_036023535.2 Galaxias brevipinnis | reverse complement strand
GTGTGTGTGTGTGTGTGTGTGTGTGTGTGTGTGTGTGTGTGTGTGAGAGAGAGAGTGTGTGTTTGTGTGTGTGTATGTATGTGTGTGTGTGTGTGTGTGTGTGTGTGTGTGTGTGTGTTCATTAACTTAAGTCTTCTACTTCTTAATTTGACTTCTTGCTCAGCAGTGTGTCTCAGTCCATCTGTACATCTCTGTGTTGTCATCCAAGTACGTTTTCTTTCCCTGGTTGCTCCTAACCCTAATAACAATAATTATACCGTCTATGTTGCTTGTCTCAGCCCTGATTCTGTCTTCTTCTTTCTCACCAGTGTCTCAGCCTAAGCGTAACTTCAACACCATGAGATCTCCAAAAGACATTACCTCTGAGAGCTCAATATCAAGGTACGGCTTATATATAATAGTCTAGACAAGCTACGAAAGATTGTATGTGGGAAATGTTTCAGTGTAAGCTGTTTACTTGACCTGGTGTGACGTAACATCCTGTATGCTACCTTTGGTCTGGCTGTATTCCACTGTCTTTTTTTATCAGACAACTGACTCATCATCTTTGATTATGCTCAACTTTTTTCTTTCTTTCTTTCTTTCTTTCTTTCTTTCACGCTTACCTTAATGCCTTCTCCTTCTTCTTCTTCTTCTTCTTCTTCTTCTGCTTCAGGTTGCTGTTCTGCTGTTGGTTTCCATGGATGCTGCGTGCTGAGATGCAGTCCTAACCACACCCCCCTTCCTTCTCCTCTTCCTCTTCCCGCTCTTTTCCTCTCCTCTGCCAGATTGGTTGCTCTCGCTTACGTTTTATTTTTCTTGTCAACACTATCTTAAATGTCTGCCCCCCCCTCTCTCTCTCTCCAGACTAATAATATTGTTAAGTAAAGTTACAGTAGTAAACGTTTTATCCTGTCTCCTACTCACTCTTTAACATAGAACTAAAAATCACACTAATTAGAGTGGGCAGGCCTGTTTTAGTCACCAGGATCTAAAGAGGATATAATGGCATGTCCTTTCTATTGAGTATATTTCTGTTCTATCCATTTGCCCTTCCTCTCACTTCCTGTTTTGCCGTCCTATAGCAAAACCTAGTGCCTTGTATCTCAAACTAACGTCCTGCATTCCATTTGTATCTTAATAATCATAATAATCAAATCAACGGTATTCTAAATGTAAATCTGGGACTCTGACCCCTGCAAAAGCAATCCTTCTAGTAGAAGTGTAGTAAATGCATAGATATTTAAACTGTTTTCACAGTAGTTAGGCATTCAAAGCCTTTAACTGATTTTGACCACTTACAGATAAATTTGTACTAGACTCTGTAGATCTATTTTAGTTTGGAAAGTTCCTGCTTCTGCTGAGAGGTGGAGTCTTTTTCTTTCTTGTTTTTTTTAGCTTCCATCAGTTTTTCCCCAGTATTTCACTGGAGACCAAGAAACCACTTGCCGCTGCGTTTAACATCACATTTAATCAGTTTCTGCGCTTTGGGTATTAAAAAGAACTTAGCAAAGGAAAATTGGGATTTTAGGTCAAAACTACAACATAAATATTCTTATGTTTTAAGCTTAAGAGGTCAAACAGTAAATAGGGTTGAACATTGAACCTCCCGGAAGCATTTGTCAAAGCTGTCAGTTTGTTTATTATGAAATAAACTAAGGGATGTCTTTGTCTTCATACAACACACATAACATATAATTTAGGGAAAACAGAAACTCTAGATTTCAGATATCACTCTTAACCAAAAATGCATGTATTTAGGATGACGAACTACTCAGAACAACTACTGTCTCAGCTGTTTAAGTACCACATGGTAACGTAAATCTGTTTTTAGTCTGTATTACTGGACAAATAATATAATCAATTATTGCAACAGTTTAGTGTATATTTAAAAATATTATAAAATGTTGAAATAATAATTCTGCACACAGCAATGCGGATGGACTTGATTATATAGATCACAAATAGTGAGATGATTTATCATTCATGTAAACCGAACCAAAATGGCTAATGACTCCAAAATGTTACGCAGACACAAAGATCTGGAAATATAGCTCACAATAAAATACAGCCGCTTGTGTCATTAGTTTTAGTGTCTAGCATGATGTAGCCTAGAATCATTTCCTCCCATTTAAATGTATTGAAACACCGTATGACGTATTATTGTGTAGCGTTTTAAATACAACTTTGTGTTAAAGTATAAACAAAGCAACTGAACCTGTAAAGATAATCAATGACGTTGGCAGCTGTTTTTAAGGACTCAGCTTTTGCCCTCTTCTCTCATTTAAATCTTTGATGTGCATCTCTTCTTATTGTTGCCTTCTTATCGTTGACAGACTAAACTTCTAACATGCAGCTCACTGCAAATAATTACCTTCCTCTGTTACCTTCTCTCTATGTCTCCTCTCCTCTCTCCTCTCCTCTCTCCCCCTTTCCCTAAACTTAAGACTTTTTGGTATGTTTTGTGAACGTGAGCATTCTAAGAAAAAAAAAAACCTAACCTATTGTGACTGTCTGAACTTGTGTGTGCTTAATGTTAAAATCTCTCTGTCTGAGTATGTGCATATAAAGAAATAGCAATATATATCCCGTGTACCTTGCTGCCTAGCTCGTTGGTTATGGTCAGTATGTCTGTAGCTCTAACACCCCCTAGGTACACCTTGACAAGGAGAAGAAAATAACTTGACACGTTCATGTGGACAAAGGCCTTCTATAGATAGTCTGCAAATGCTCAAAAGATAACGGATTCTTTTTTTTCTTTTTTTTATGTTTAATCGGTTTGACTGGTGGGGTTCATCGGTCCCATTCAGTCTATTAGGATTGCGTTGACTTTTGAGAAGGCAAAGTTGCCCAAAGACAGGCTGAGAGATGACACCTAATAGGAGCTAGCAGGGAGTTTGTGAACATCAATAAACCTTCTAAAGTTGGCCTTTACTACCGGAGTGTTAGCTACCTTGAAAAAAAAAAAACTATAAAAAAACAACAACTCTAAACACCAGAAGAGTCTCCTTAGCTGCATTGTCCTTTAAGCAACTCTGTTATTGTGACTTCCTGTTCTAGCTGCACCGTGGATCTGTATGCTTATACCTTCACTGTCAGGGCGCGCACACTCACAGCGAGTCTTTAAGGTCAACCACCATATAGCCTACCCAGCAGATTCTCCCAGACAGAACAAAACAGGGTTGTTGTTTTTTCTGGTCAGGTTTTTTTGATTTGTTGTTTTGGTTTTTGAGAGGTCTTAGGTTTGTCAGGAAGGTTATGGTCAGGAACACTCTTTTCTGAGATCGTTATTTTAACTTTTTACCGGACGTAACCACGACGCTACAAATCCTGTGTAATGTCCACGAGGCCTATGTGAACCAAGAGGAGAGGTCAGGTAGTTATGGTAACCACTGGTCTTTTTTTTTAGACACTGCATCAACTGTCAATTGCTTTCCCCTTACCTTATGATTTCATTTCCTGACTGGCCAAACACAAAAGTCTTAAGAATCCCGTCTGTGTTGTCAAACACATTGTGTGTGTGTCGTGTGTTGTGTCTAAACGCCTCAGTGAGAGTCTGCTGTTACTCTCACCGGCTGAGAGAGTGAAATACATTGAACATCTCACAATAAATGTTCTAGGTGTAGCTTATAGGATCTTGCCTCAAAATATAAACAGGGTTTTAAATACTATCATGGTTCGGTTACAGTCTATGATCGAATGGATGTTTGTAAAATACTTTATGTACCGTTAACACTGGTAGTAGAATTTTATTTTTATGTTTTATTATTTATACCATTACTTAAGTGCTTGGTGGTAATATAGTCAAATGAATTGCCTTTTGTTATTATGTTATGCCAATCTACATAGCACTCCTATCATATTCATAGATGTGAAAACATTGTTTGTGATGCAATTTAATGATTTTTTGCAAACTATGGGCAAGATGTTCCAGCGTAACTCTTTTGGATTTAACTTTGTGAGTCACATGGTCATGTTTCGCTTGGACATATAGGCAAGCAGAATACACTCAGAACAACTTTACAGTCTATCTGAAATCTCATCATGCTTTTAAAATCATCTTATAGGGTGCTCATGATGTCAAATGGCTCAAAGTTATATGTTGTTACCTTTCATAACGTGTACATCACGATGAATCATTTACACATATTTACAGGCTCAGTTAACACCCATTTTTTAAATTTGCAAGATACGTGTTTAATCATTTCACAAAGTGTACTTTTTATTTTACAGACGCTCAGTGTGTTTTGGTTACTGTCATGTGCTCCAACTTGATTTAATTAATTTATGACTGATATAATGTGTGTGTATATAGTAAGGAATTGTGGAAAGACATGGGAGGAAACTAAATGTTGGATTTAGTACTGCGGTCATGATAGCTACTCATTGCATGCTCTCTTAAGTATTTTCTGATAATTAGTTTCCTTTTCCAACAATGGTGTATCTCAGCATGGAAATGCTTAATAACTCTGTCAATGAATATAATAAAATTTGATGTTGTTTTCTACAAAATTACATTCGTTGTTTCGTTTTTGTTGCCGCAGTAATTTTATAGTGCAAAGGAAGGGGATTCACAAAAAGCAAATATGTAAACAACGCTGAGAATTTTGGGAAATTACAATTGCATTTATTTTGTCAAATAAAAAAAGCGTTCAATATCTAAGGTACGGTGCCCCACTGTCAATAAATAAAAATGAGAAACTTGACAAATAGTTTCTTACACAATATAACCAGGTTTTTTAAAAGTCGGCTATATCACAGGTTTGTTTGGAGTACCCCTCACAAACAAACAAAAACATCTGATTCTGCGCAAACTTGTAAGGTTTCTCCAGTGCGTAAACGTTGGCTATGTGTGCCTGGCGCACTGCCTGTCAATAAATAAAATAAGATTATGCTCAATTGAAAACGTAGTATAAGACAGTAATATCATGCAGAATGATCTATTATCAGAGGAAAGAAGAGAAGACGTTTTCTTGTATTCCACGGTGTTGGTTGTTGAGAATAGGCCCGTGTGCTCCAGTCTCCCTCCTTAACCCAGCCGATGGAGACTTGATCTTTGGGCCACTGCGGTGGCGCTTGTGGCGTGCACGACGGTTCTTGAACCACACCTGCAGAGAAAAGGATAAGCTGTTATAGCCTATTAACTAATACAAATAAATGTGTGTATTATTTTACAATTTACAATCCTTTCTTACCCTAACAATTTCCTCGGTAAGCCCAGTGTTCCTAGACAATTCTGCCCGTGCGTCCACGCTTGGGTAGTCGGTTTCCTCAAACAGATGCTCCAGCTGTTTGGTCTGACACTCTGTGAAAACCGTACGCACTCTCCCTCTCTGTCTGTGCTGCGTGCCATCAGTCGGTTGGCCCAGGTAACCAAGCAACGGTGGAGGCCCTGTAAGAAGAAAATTAAAAACAGTCAAAAAACTATGCCATAAGGTATTCGTACAAGTCCCTCGTGTTTAACTATTTGCTATGTGTCGTAAAAACATTGGCTATAGCACAAATGGCACCTGAAAATCGCACCTATACAGATCACATTCCGTATAGGCTACAAATCTAATCCAACTCTTAAAGTCGTACAATTTATACAATTACGATTTAGAAAATTCTTATACCTGTTTCTTCGTTGAAACCATACGCGGCTTGGTTTGGGTAGAAGTTGAGAGTTGA
The DNA here is from genome assembly GCA_036023535.2 of Galaxias brevipinnis. NCBI lineage: Eukaryota > Metazoa > Chordata > Actinopteri > Galaxiiformes > Galaxiidae > Galaxias > Galaxias brevipinnis. The sequence goes on along the minus strand of JAVQIZ010025823.1, from coordinate 7,482 downwards.
ACTTTGGTAATTGTATGGAGTGTATCCGAAGTAACCGTAACTTAAACCCACTCTGTGATGCACCGGCAAAAGGCCAATGTGAAAGGTTGGCGGAGGCCTCGAAATGGCCCGAGGGTAGTCCCAACATCCAGGAAAGTCGATGGGTTGTCCTTGCAAGTGGCTGTCAGGTAAATATCCAATGTAATTTAAAGGCTCAACCGCAGTTGGAGTAGAATGTTCAACTTCATGTCCAAGGATGTGGTCGATGCTGAAGTCGGAGATCTTGATATCCATTAGTAGTCACCGTTCTCTCAAAGGCTCGTGCGTTGAATTCTCTCAAAAAATGTGTCTACTGAACTGCCCCAACTGTCCAGTCTTATATTGAGCCAATCATAAAGACAGTAATAGCCCATGATGTGCAACACCTTAGTTTAACAGATTGTTAATGCAAATGTAGCACTCGTTTTGTGTTCAAAGGAAGGGCATTATAATGTACATAATGGTAACCTTTTTTAAAACTGACTGATGATTTCAACACACAAACATTACAGACTTCATAGACGCTTTGGTTCAAAGACAAGACTTTTGATACAAGGGCATGACTCAAGTGATCATTTGTGATTTGTTAATTGTTCTTATTTGACCGAAACGAATAAGATTTATTTGAGGAGCAAGGATCTAAGCCTATAGACTTCTATATGCGCTCATGCTTAACACAAATTTGACCTTTTAAAGGAATAATCTAAAAGAAAACCAAGTCAAGTCCAACCTTTATTATCCCATTTCTCAAGGCTACAATCTACATTTGATGATGGATCAAATAATTCACTTTGTTGATGTTGTTGGCTGTGGTTATATGCCCCGTTAAAATCATTATTTTCACATTATTTGTTGCGTTAAATACACACTGAAAAGCATAAATTACAACAGTTGTTTAAAATATGCTGTGACGACTTTGTTACCAGCTAGTGGCGCCCTACTCCATCCAAAACACATCCGTGTGTGTTTACTTCAGTGATTACTGTAAATGCGTAAATAGGGCACGAGCTCAATTTTACGTGTCCACGGGTGAAAATGTAAAATAGACATACAAATACATCGAAACACACAACCAGCAAATCAATCAGTTACTGAAACTGGAACGAAGGACTAATCTTACACCCGTTCCAGAGCCTCTGATCCAACAGTAGGAATGAATAGGGGGCATGGTTACTTTGATCTATTTCGGATTGCACACGCTTTTGTGCATGTCTACACGGTATCAAAGGGGTTCAACTGCTCAGCGACGGAGCTATTCAAAACCATTAGCAGTATCAGTCACAAGTGTTTGATTAAGTACATTTGTTATGTCCAGTTCTATGTGCATTTTACGTATTGAGACTTTGCCTCTAGACGCCCATAATAGTAGGAGACAGCGCGCCTCTCTAAAAATACTATTTCCCATAGGACAGGCTGGTGGGGAATGGAACAGTCACACTTACAAACACTTACAAAATGAGTTCGCAGCCAATCAAATCGAGAATATAGGCTTTTTTTTATGTTTCTTTTTATTAACACATACATTGAGGAGAAAATATAAATTTCACAAAAATAAATATAACACCATGATCCAAAGGGGCTTTATGGATTGTAAACAATATTCATTGTGTACAATGTGGTAGACACAGGTATTTGATGTATCTAAACATGATGTGCAATGTGCTTCTACTGTACAGTAACCTACAACCTACGCAGTAGCATGTAAATATGTAGGTTCATGATCATTAAACAGACTGATTAAGGACTTCAGAGGGGAGTTCATCTTCTGGTGTGATCAGGGCGTGTTAATGTTGACAAGACTTCTGATATGAACATCAATGGAATAGATCAGCCACCCTCTCTCTCTCTCTCTCACACACACACTGTTTCTCTGTCTTTCTATCTCTGATCTTTTGTGAATTGTCACGAAAGCAACGCAATGTACATTTCAAGAAGCAACATTTTACATGTTATAACACAGCTTATATAGGACACATAAATACGATTTAGAAGTTGCCTATATTAATGGGTACATTTAAATTTTTAACAATGCAATAACAAGTCTGAAATATATATATATTTGTATCCCAACAGATCAGTTGTGTTTACCGTGACAATGACCAGGATCAAATAAAAAAAGCCACTGAAGTTTGCTCCAAGCATTTCCAATATCCAGTTAGGGACTTAATGCTGAAAGGATCCCTTAATTGACTCAATACTATCAAAAGATGAATGGAACCACTGGGAATAACGAGGCTTTTTGTATCTTGCATTTTTGGAGTGTACAGCAACAATGTACATCTAAGAAACGAGTTAAATGCATGATGGCAATGATGTCCTCATTTTACGAATGCAAGTTGACAGGAGAAAGAAAGCCAGACAACGGACATATAGAGCACATTGACATTACTATATATATATATATATATATATATATATATATACTTTATTGCCCTGTGATAGACTGGCGACCTGTCCAGGGTGTACCCCGCCTCTCGCCTTGTGTCGGCTGGGATAGGCTCCAGCCCCCCCGCGACCCTGCATAGGATAAGCGGTATAGCTATTGGATGGATGGATGGATATACTTTATTTATATTTATATAAATGTATATATTCATATATGTCTTTCTGGTCTTTTAAACGACACACTTGTACTTCTGGCTCCACAAACCCTAACCCTAACCCTGACCCTGACCCTGACCCTGACCCTAACCCTGACCCTGACCCTAACCCTAACCCTAACCCCGCACAAACACAGAAGCACACACGCACTGACAGTAACAATCCACCACCATCGTACCTGACCTCTAAACTGATATCTTACACTCTGCATGCATCTGTCTCTATCTCTGTTTTACTGGCTCTTTCCCTCTCTAGTTCTTTATTTGCTCGCCCCACTCCTCTCTCTCTCTCTGTCTCTCTCTCTCTTTCTCTCTCTCTGTCTCTCTCTCTCTCTCTCTGTCTCTCTCTTTCTCTCTCTCTCTCTCGCTATCTCTCTCTCTCTCTCTCTCTCTCTCTCTCTCTCTCTCTCTGTCAGGTGCAGACGTAGCTGGCAGGTACAAGTACAGTGTCTGCGGTACCTCCAGTCAGATGAGCAGCTGTGTCGTATGAGATGATCCACAGCAAACGTGCAGCTGTCCAGCCCTGTTACCCTCAGTGACAGGGTCAGGCTGCTGTGTCCCAGTGGAGCAGCGAGAGTCCTTCACAACATATTAGGCAGGTTGCAACAATGCTTGTAAGGACCAGGCCGACCACTGCTCGGGTTTGTGTGTTCGTTTGTGTGTGTGTGTGTGCGTGTGTGTGGAGGGGTGTCTGTGAACGGAAGATAGTGTCTGCATAGATGTGCCCGTGAAATTGTGTTTGTGTGTGAAATGTGTGCATTCGAATAAGGTTAACATGGATAGGTGCGTGCATTTTTGTGGAGGTGTACATGCACACTGTGCCCCTCTGAGTCTGTCGACTTCCATAAGAAGACAAGCCTTTCATGGCCTTTGAAGACGCAGCTTGCCTCACTTGTTACTCCTGCAAAAGAGACATCCTCCCTCACTTGTAATTAAAACAAAATGTCCACGTGAATTTCGAGGTTGGCGGTAGGGGGAAAAAAAAACCCTGCAGTGTAGATAGAATTCATCGGTACATCCCCTTCTCTCTGCAATCCCCCTTCATGGTGCACACACACATCCACAGACTGTTGGTTCTCTCAGATTTGGTCATTCTCTGTCTTGTACCTCGGGGTCAGTGTTGTGTGTGCCTCCGTTTCTAAAGCTGTGGATTGTGTTTCTGTGTCTTTTCATTGAGCATTATTGAAAAAGAAAACGAGTGAACACAAAGAGCCATTGTGATGAGCCTTAGCATGGGTCCCTGTATACCTCTTTCTCCCTTCAATGGAACTTAACGTGTAAGAAGCCATATATAGTAACTGGTTTGTTCAGCTTAATACAAACCGGTGCTCACACACAGGCACAGTATTTGCGAGGTACATATGGTACATAGGGCTGTGCATGGGGTAAACTTTACATTGGAACCTGTCACTCACAGCAAAAATTTACTTGGATTAGTTTCATCTAATTGACCACTGGTTGAGTAAGTACCATATGAATTATATGCAAAAAGTAAAATTTTTATGTCTCCAGGCAGCAATTCAATAACACATAATTGGCTATTCAATCCACAACAATGCTGAGTGGCCCTGCAAAGAGGCTTACTTGGACAACCATAGCAACCATGGTCACACAAACAGATGAAAAAACAACATGCAGAATACGAAATCCAGTTACTTTTATTTCACTTCCAGGTGATTTGTAATTTTCTAATTCATTTGGTTTGCTATAATCTAATGCGTGCAGTCAGAGTAATAAGCAATTGTATGTGTGTATCCCCACAACTCAGAAAGAACTAATCTGCCTTGAACAGCCTGGGCCAAACATCATGAAATTAATTAAGAGCATTAAAGCTACGGGGGCTGCGTATGAAAGTTGGAAATGTAATTATGCACATTGTGGCAGACACCTCCGTTTGTTACCCTCATTCAAAATATGTTGTTTTGTTTACTTCATGTGTGGCTATTCCTCAGAGGTTCAGGCGTTTATGCGTTCTGTCAATGAGTTTTCAAGGGGGGGGGGGCTGTCGAGAAAAATGGCAAATAAACATTGGGGCTATGTCACAAACCATGATTTAATGATCATAAAGAAAAGAGTAGATACTGCTATCTTAGTGAGAGAGAGAGAGAGAGAGAGCGCGAGAGAGAGAGAGAGAGAGAGAGAGAGAGAGAGAGAGAGAGAGAACAAGAAAAAGATTTTTTATATTTAAAAAAGAAAAATTTTTATATTGATATATTTGAGAGAGAGAGAGAGAGAGAGAGAGCGAGAGAGAGAGAGAGAGAGAGAGAGAGAGAGAGAGAGAGAGAGGACATGAACATGCTTTTAGATTTGTATGGTTCGGGGGGCATATTTGAGAGTGCAATTTCTGCTTTCTTTGGCTAAGAAACATAATCTATAACAGCCGGTGCATTGGGAGATGCCAGAAATAATATCACGGATGAAACCTGCAGCGCCACTGTGCCCTGTGCCGAGGGCTATCCAGTGTGTGCAGGTTACACAGGACTAGGGGGAGGGGAATTACAGATGGGAAATGTAGGCTCCAGGGGCTGATCGTCATGGGAGCCCGAGACCCGACCGCCACGCATTGTAGGGAACGGGAGTTTCCCCTGGGACATGGCGCTTTGTGTTACAGCTACTGTTCTCTGTTCCAGCACCTTCCCCATCTGGGAGAGACAACGTCGATGGGCCCTGGATCCCATTTCACAGGCGGACTGCTTCTCCGGAGCACTAATTGTACACTTGGCTATGAACATGTAGACACACTGACCAACGCGTGTGCCCGCTCACACACTTGCAAACACACGCACACACACACACACACACACACACACACACATAGTCGTTGATCATGCTAGCAATATGCAGTGACCACGAGAATACTGCATGTCTTCTTTGCGACGGTTAGGGAAAATATTTACAGCAAGCAAACTGTAGAGGCAGCCAAAAACACCTCTTATAAAAAACTACCTACAGCTGCTTTAAATCAATGCCTCAAAATAAAATAAACCCACCCACAGCCTCTCAACATATGGCACCAACCGAGACGCACGCACACGCACATCACACACACACACGCACGCGCTTGAATATCACTCACGTTTGACTTCCATAGTAACACGTTTGGTTCCCTAGCTTCACGGATGCATGAGCTCTGTCGGCTCGCCCACCCAGGGGAGTGTGGATGGAGAAAAAGGCTAGGCGGGATGGAATACATTAAAGTTTTTATCACCATTTAGCTGATTGAAGCCTACCTTACTACCTCAGGACAGCTTTTGTTTGCGTCCTCGCCGGCGCCAAATGGACCGGCCGTCGCCCTGGGCAACCGCTGGCCTCTCGGTTGTCAGCCACTTGGACCGAGGCGGCTGAACGGGGGATGTCAGCAGATCAGGGGCCTTCCGTTACCAAACTATGACACACACCCGTTTATAAAGGACAACCGTGAACTGACTAAATGTATTTAGGTGGCATCAACTCACATCATAGACGAGCAGGGCCGTGGAACGTCTAGGTGAGTCCATTGATAACTGTCGATTTGCACATGGACAGGGGCCCCACACAAATGTGCGCACGTGCAACACTTTGGCAAGAGTGTGGCCCACTCCTCAAAGCGTGTCTCTCTGATGGGCACTGGCTCTCTTTTCGGTGCTAGGACAAACAGGCGTGGGGAGGCAGACGCTTTCAGACGTCGATGGAATCGATTGGCAGATGGATCAGGGAGTAAATTACACACAGCTCCCAATTACGGTCAATTAGCTAAACAGGCAGGCGATTGATCTATGACGAGCGCCTTTCAAATCATTAACTGGAGAGACACGTCGAGGAAAGGCCATTGGTGGCTAGACAGACATGAAAAGAGGTAAATGGAGAAAGAGACGGTGAGAAAGACCTGAGGACGGGAGGTAAGTGTTCTGGCAGACAAAGAGCTGAAATGGAAATAGGATGGGGCGGGGGGGGGGGCAGGAAGTCAGCTGCCATAACCTCAAAACATGACACATCCCAGAATATAAACAATAGTATTCCTTGCCGCACAGATCTTGTTTACACTGCATCCTAGTGTTTAAATAGCGTGTGCCTGGTTTCAAATATAAATATTCCTTATTGACACATTTGAGCTGGTGGAGGTGGTTCTTTGTGTGTGAATAGAGGATGGTCACTGTATGAGATCAATGACGTATGGAGATACGATGAAATTATCTTCAGATCGTGTCACTGGAGTGGAGCCACAAGTTTGGTCACATATTGAAAGTCATCCTTTCAATACTTCCCAACTGAGTGAAAAGTATTTACTAAAACAACAGATACTGATGTTGAACTGTACCAATGGGCATACGATTACAACCAACATTTCCACTCACATTAATGTCAGACTTTACACAGTCATTAACGCCTTCACTAGAGACGGAGCGTTTTGTACAGGGCTCCACCTAAGCTAAAAAAAAACATACGGCCTTGACTGGCTCACAATTTCCATCCCCCTGCTTGAATAACAGAGGTTCTGTGGCCTTCGCATCAGGTGTAAACACTGCTGTAAATGAGAGAGGACAAAGCCAGTGGCCTTCCTGTGTAAAGGCAACTGTTCTCCAGTCCCTACCCTCCCGTGCGTCCAGTCGTTTATTTGATTTAAAACTCCCCGGCTTGGTGGGCCCCGCCGCCTCCCGCGGCTCAGCGGGCTGGAGACAGAACCCAGGCGGCGGGTGGTATTTGCCATTTGACGATTTCCATCACCGCCGACCAGATGGCCATCACCTTGTGTTGATCTTGGAGCGCGCCCGTGCCAGGCCTGCCCCCCCCCCACCATGCACGCACACACACACACACACACACACACACACACACACACACACACACACACACACACACACACACACACACACACACACACCAC